>CM020219.1:64171420-64463920 GCA_009819775.1 Phoenicopterus ruber ruber | reverse complement strand
TAGTTTTATGTGACGCATCCCAAAAAACTCTCCAAATGTCTTACTGCTGGGATTATACGGGATAATAATGTAAACATGATGCCGACAAACTATTGTCCACTGAAATGTAAAGAACATGACCAGTTTCCTTGATTGCCTTTCTTGTAAAAAATGACAGAGACCATCTTTGCAATCTACCAGGGTTTAACGTGATTAGACACTCTTGGACAAGGTGCCATATAAAACACATTTGTAGCAGAAGTACAGCAGGAAAAACAGAAGTAACCTGATAGAAATTATTGTCATTACATTGGTATAAAGTAAGTGCCTTAGACGTGAAAGCTCAGGTGTATTGTCAATTGTCTGAACAGCATGCAAGCATAAGATATGAAATAAAAGGATGATTGATTTGAAAGGGTGCAAAAGCATTAGATGAAAGACAGGAAAACTGAAACCGAGGGCCCATGATTTTATGCATCTTTTATGAAGCGACTAAAGTAGAAATGTTTCATGAAATAAATGTGTTTTTTAAAAGGGTGTAAAGGAGAGAAAAAAATGGCTACCAAACAGAAAAGATGTATTGCTCAAATATGTATGACCTTTGATAGGATTTTTCATACTGAGCAAAGTATTTGCCAGGGCAACTGGGCTGGTGAAGGAAGAAATAAAAATAGCACAGTTGCAAATGCTGTAGTGTAAGGATATTAGAGAGGCCAAGTTTGTAGAGAAAGCCAATACTTTTCACTAGGCCACATGATATAATAGGAATAAATGAACAAGTATTAACTTAGAATAAGCTAGCTATGCTTATGTAACGTGGGATACTTTGTTTAACTCACAGTGAATAAAATCCTCTACTTTCTGTAAGTTGATGCCATTTCTCCAGTCCTTAGGTTTAGCCTGAAAGATAAACTTATTTCTCTGTTGTCATCTTGAATCATCTCATGAAAAAGCAACCCCTCTTTCTTGCTTACTTCAAGATCTGGGGTGGGGTTTTTTGCATTTCTGTCTTTTTTTTTTTTTTTTTTAAATGGCTAAAAAATAGCCATCCCACAATATAATGGACACAAAAGACCTTAGGTATTATTGCGTTTGTGTACACATTCCACCATTTAAACAAATGAGGGAGGAAGGTAGTTAATGCTGGCAGTTAACGTAATCACCAGGTGTTCTGCAATTGTGAAGAGATCTGTAATTCTCTCCAGTTTCAAAGTTCTCTGTACTCTTTCTTTGTTTCTCTCCCAGCACCACCTTTAATAACAGATTAGAACATAATTTTGTGTTTGCATTAATTACATTTAGTGACACTGAAAACGTGGTTTTATCATAGCCAAAATTTTATCTTTGAATAGAAGATCTGAGCATATGAATATTTTTCACAGGCAAACTAGAGAGTGCGCTTAGATACACTTTTTCACTTCCAGTATTTATATGACCTCTGACTCCAAAATGAGATGTTCTGGGTCGGACTCTAGGCTGGACTGGGCTGGGTAAAGCTTTTTATACAAAGAATTCTGAACCCTGCATATAAATTTATATAAATAAATATAAACAGCAGAGGATTTCAGACAACAGTTAATGAAGTAAATAACTCAGTCGAACGGAGCAGTAGACATTCCAAATGTCTGCCAATCGCAGAACTATTGCTGAGCTCTCAATTCTGAGAACTAAGCTCAAGATTGGACTGATTTAGATTATCCTCATTAACCTGCACTAGAACCCTTCCTCTCTAGCAATCTAATTTGAGTTTCTAAGCATAAGAGGCATTCAAAATTACTTATGGTCAGTATCCTCGATGCAGCTTTCCTCTTACTGTGTCTAACAAACTCTCAGACTGTCCCCGGTAATCAAATTGGAACAGTCTTTATTATGAGATGTGATGGTCTGGCTCTCCAGGCCCTCATATATTTCAATGACTTGGTCTCGTTGGTTGCCTTTTTATTCTTTTGTAATCCTGGCAAAGTCACTATCTAGTGGTTTCATGACCACCAACCGGCAGTGTTTCTTAATACCGTTATGAATTATACCTTCTTCTGAAAATGACTTTGTTCATATATTCAACCAAACGATATGGCATACTAAATTACTCATACACCCTCCCAGCAGCAGAAGAATGGCCTGTAGTTAAGTTTGTGACCCAGGTGCTGGAGACCGAAGTTCAATTAATATTTAATTACAGACACTCTGGGTGAACTTTCAGAAGTCTTCCTCTGTTCTCTCTTTTTTTTCACATAAACTGCAAACAATTTACTTCCTTTTAACAGAATGCAGGAATAATTACAGTAACACTACTCTGCTGTTTGAATATAAATTAAGCTAAACATACAAGTAGCACAGACAGTCAAACAGACAGGTGGGATTTGGGATACTAGACAATGAAACAAACTTTTCCAGTCAAGTGATCTATTCAGTGACACGTGGAAGGTCCTTGGACCTTCAAATAAAGACCATTCGTGGCACAAGAAGTCTCAGTTCTGAAACTTTTTCTCAAATAATCCCTGCCTGACATGGTTGTAGACATGGTATTCAACTTTATGTTGACATATTATAAGGGCTATCAGAATAAAAAGAAATAATAATGAATAGAGGGAAAAGCCTTGCCTACTTCCAAATACTAATTTTTGGCATCCAGATTTCCTTCATTTCTGTAGCAAGCAAAAACATGTAAGCTGTAGATATGTTAATTTCCAGTGGCATAAAAATTTCATTTCTAAATTTTTACTTATAATTATATTGCATATTTTTCTAGACCATCTAATTTGTTTACACTCAGGTTTTCCAAATGTCTCCCTGCTCAAATTTTATTAATTGATTTACTGTACTTCTTAACTATCTGTATTTCTTTCTTATGCAAAAGATACACACTATGACTCTATGACTATGGCCTCTCAACCACTCATTGCAAGCATTATTAATCCCAAAGAAATACCGGGTTTGGGTGGGGTTTCGCTTTGTTATTTTCACAAGAATCTGAATTCTTCCTTCAGAGTCTACTTTTAAGGTCTCTTTCACAACTTCACGAGCACAGCATGCAAACTCAGATCTATTCTCTGGCCTAATCCTGACCTGCCATTCACATCCAGGGATGCAAAGCAGATACCTGCTAGTTGATAATTTGTGAGAGCTGCTTTTAACACATAGATATAATTGATAACTTTAAAGTTAGAGAGTCATAAACAGTGCAACGTATGTACTAGATGTACTGGCCAAATGCATGAGATGCTCTATGAACAGTGGAATATTCAACACACAAATTACAAAACCTGAATAATAGATAGGATGGGTATGTAGGGGGAGAAAGTAAAAGAAATTTGGTAGTAGGAAAAAATAAGAATGGAGGTAAAGGATTAAATAATCTAGAATAAGCAAAGGAAACAATGACAGAAACTGTTAGAGACAAAATTGGAATAGGTAGGTGCGAAAGAAAAAAGAGTAGAAATTGAGTGGCACTAAACATTTAGGAAACGGGAGGGAGAGAAGAGATAGGCAAGAAAGACAAGTAAGGCTCAGATGTTAACTATGAAAGAAAACAGAAAACATTTAATAGGCTCAAAGAGGCCAGTGGTTGGACACGTAATCAAACACTCAGTTGGAAGAAGCCAATACACCATAGCCACCTCAGAAAATCCAGATGCTATCCAGAATATTTGAGATAGGAGCTAATTAATGTCATGTCATTCTTGATACAAACCATCCAGCTTCCTTGCAAAGCAGGGGAACTGAAAAGTTGTGGTTGATGGGAATTAACGAGTAGGGCTGGAATAAATATTTGTCAGAGGTCAACGGCAGTACGGCCAGTACCTGAAGAATATCTAATTTGATCATCATAATACTGCTAGCCTTTAGCAATATCTTTAATTACTTTGAAAGACTTATTAATAAGTAAGACTCCCAAGGATCATCTGTTTCTTATCCTAACTGTCTGATATGTCATTAATTTCGTTAGATTTGGACACCTCTACAGTTTTAGTGTAAAAAGAGGTTTTAGCTCTGACTTACGGCTAGAAGTAAATTAATATAGAATGCTCTTGAGAATGCAAAATGCTGCATGCTCTCAGAGTTCATAAAAGTATAATTCAGCTGTTCTCTCATACATTGTGTCTGAATACTTCCACTTTTGTGGCAATGTTTCAGAAGTCAAAGCACTTGATTAGTGCAAAAAATATACATTAAACTCTCCTATTAATGCCATAATTCATTCTCTGTCCAGTTCCATTTTAAACAGGATGCTTCTCAAAAAGTAGAAATAAAACAGGTTTGTATCCCTTGGCTCTCCTCAGCACAGGAGAATTTGCATCAGAACTACCTTGAATATTTGCCTTAAATCCACCAGCCGCCTCAGTTACATCAGGCTCTTTTGACTCTTAACTGCTTTTAGTGTAGCTTGTCTTTATATAGACCATAGAGGGGAAAAAAGACATTCCCAGACAGAAAAAGTATAATTTGATCCTGGATGGTAACATATATATGGTGAATTATGCTGAGGATGGACTTTCATTAGTACATATATATATATATGCATATACATATATATATATTAAAAAACCCACAAAACTTCTTGTGTAAGTCAGGAAAGCCAAAATATGGAGCATCTTTAAAGAGGCCTAAATGGATGAACCTCTTCAAATCTTTAAAAGTTAATCATGGAGTTGAGTAAAAACACGCTTGTCCTGACTTACCAACAAAATGGGTATCCAAATAGCTATTCTGTGTTGCATCAAAAGCTCTTTATGTTCTGTGCTTTCTCATCGTTATATTTAAGGCATTCCTGCTTGTCCATGTTCAGAGCTTCTAGATACTACAGAAGTAACTACAATCAAGTTAATTAAATTTGGGATTTAAAAGTCATTTTCAGGAGATATTTAAATATTTTTATGTGTCAAAACCAAACCAAACCAAACCAAACCAAATCTTAGATTCTATCACTTCATGTTTTGTTAAACCTTTGAATGACATAAAACTGGAATGAAATAAAATGAAAACAAACCTCTGTCTACAACCAAATAACCAAAAACCTAGAAGTAGAAAAATGGAACACACGTACATTAAACTAACTATTGTTCTGCTAGTATTTTAGGTGAGATGATGATCAAGAGTGAGTTAATTAAGCCTCTTCAAAACATAGTTCTACTTTCTTGTTCACTTACTCTTATTTGTTCTTCAATACTACAAAAAATACACACACATGCACAGTTTGAAGACACTTCCTCTCTCAAATAAAAATATAAAATAAATAGAATTTTTTTAGCAGTTGCTGTAGAATTTCTCTTACCAGGAAAAGCAAAGAATGATCAATCAAACCCTCTGCCGGCATACACCAATTTCAGTGTAATGCATATAGACTTTAAAAACCTGGTATATCTGGTTAGTTATAACACTTTCATTTCCAGCTTCTCACAGACTCTGTTTTCTCTGTAAGACAGTAATTTTATGTTTCCAGTCAAATCACCCAAGAGCGTTACTTGTTTGCAGCTGCTATTTCAGTATTAAATGCTCGTGATGCTAAAAGTGGGCATGTTTGTGTAAATACTCTTGAAAAGTGAGGAAACTGCAGATAAATGAAAGCAGCTGAATGATAACAGCAGGGATAGAAGAAGAAAAAGCCATTAGTGAATTCATTAATTTTTACCTTTGGCATTTAGTGCTTCTGATTAATGGCTTTCCTGTAGGCTGCTATTTTCCGCCTAGATATTAACATGCAAAATATGTGGCATATAAGAATAAAGTGTTATTACTATTTATGTGTATCCAAAATCCCTAAGATATCAGGGATTAAGTCAAAACGCAGACAAATAAAATAGTTCAGTTTTTGCACAGATTCCATCTTATGAAGAAGGACAGCTCCATAGCACACTTGCATCTATAAAGTTTAAATGCGCATTTAGAAACAAAAATATCTTGTTTCACATCACCTGTATGTGTTTCACAAGTTAAAAAGCATAGATAGCAAGTTCTGCTACAGCCCATGGCGTGCTAGGGAAAAACAGCCCGTAAAATATCACAGCAGGAGGGAGATGTACTGTATCCAGTTCTGGGCTCCTCAGTACAAGAGAGACATGGACATACTGGAGAAAGTCCAACAAAGGGCCACAAAGATGATTAAGGGACTGGAGCATCTCACATATGAGGAAAGGCTGAGAGAGCTGGGACTGTTTAGCCTGGGGAAGAGAAGGCTCAGGGGGACGATATTAATGTATATAAATAGCTGAAGGGAGGGTGCAAAGAGGATAGAGCCAGGCTCTTTTCAGTGGTGCCCAGTGACAGGACTAGAGGCAATGGGCACAAAATGAAACACAGGAGGTTCCCTCTGAACATCACGAAACACTTTTTCACTGTGAAGGTGACTGAGCACTGGCATAGGTTGCCCAGGGAGGTTGTGGAGTCTCCATCCTTGGACATATCCAAAAGCTATCTGGACATGGTCCTGGGCAACCTACTCTGGATGACCCTGCTTGAGCAGGGCGGATGGTCCAGATGACCTCCAGAGCTCCCTTCTAACCTCAGTCATTCTGTAAGACAGAACCTGCATTAGCTCACTGAACATAGATGCTCAGGCAGCAATTTGAATAAAATTTCTGGTAAAAAGTGTAGTTCTTGCTTCTATACTGGTAAGGTATAAATCATCCCCACTACACATTTGCTCTTTCCATTTATAGCTTGGCCAGATTCTCCATTCAAAGCTGCTATTTTCCATTATGGATAACTAAAAGGTCACCAGTCTCATTGTTCTTCTTTCATCTACAATTCCTTGTCACACCCTTCCTCCTATTTATCTCCTGTATGTGTGCTCTCTACCTTCTTATGCTTTTTCAGATCTGATTTTTTTCATTGAAAATTTTAAAGGATATAATCTTCTCCCATTATTTTGTTCTCCTATGACCACCTTCTCCGTTTCTGAGGTTGAAATTCCTGATCAGTTTCTGACCTAATCTTCCCAAACTTAAGTTACTGTTTACCTTCTTGTCCAACATGATTTTTATTCTCTTATTATAAAGAACCTAACACTGGCATAATCCATTCTCGCCTGGTATTCCTCACCTTCATACTCTTTAAAGTCATTATCTGAAATGCGTATCCCTTTTCATTCTAGACCTTCTCCTCTCCTTTCATGAGATATAGGGCACTGGAAAATGTTGCCCCAGTCTACAATAATCTTTTCCTGACTGCTTCTCAATCTCACTATTCTATTCTCATCCTCCTCCCTCTGCTGATTGATTTTAGTCATTAAATTCTTCCTCAAAATCTTGTATTCAGCCACTTTGAATTCCGCAGCCAAAATGACCAACTCCTTCCAGCCTGACTAGAGAGTGAAATCTCTTCTCACATCTCTAGATCAACAGTAAGACTCCTTAAACCACTGTCATTGTTCCCTAACATTGCACTTTTCTCTATCTTTTCTCAAATTCATGAGAAAATATTAGGGGGGTTTTGGTAGCTTACTTAACTTCCCCATCCCTAATAAGGCCAACTTGTTATAGTTAGTATTATTTTTACATATGATACATATGTATAATGTTATATATATTGTATAAATTATTAATATTAATTAACACTTTAAATGGCTTCAAAGATCCTGTTTCCTCCCTTTGAGGATACTTTTCTTCTCCCTTTTCCTTCTTACCCTTCTCCACTACACCGGAATGAAAAGTTTTGTTTGCATGCTTGACAGCTTTTGCTGTATCAATGTAATAATTAAAGGAAGGCTAAGAAAGAGGATAAAGAATCATGATAAAAATAACCTGTAAAGTGCCTATAGCATACCACACTGAAGAATGACAAATACAGGCCTGCAAACCTGTCTATTCCTGAAATGGTTGCTTAAACTTAGAATGCCAATACAGTAATGTAATACAGTAGCAGAAAGGAGTCCAAGCATTTCAGTGTCCTCTATTGTCTAATGCACTGAAGAACATTCCTTTTTTTTTTTTATTCTGAGATTATTATTCTGAAAGTAAAATATTCAGAACTAGGATGGTTAAAAACAACAACCAACAAAACTTGTAAATTATGCACAACGCTAACCACTAACTCTTAGGAATACAAGTATTTTTTTCTACAAGGCAAACTACATATCAGTGTGGATAAATCCAGTTACCAGCAGCCTTTTCCTTGAAGACTGGTTAATCACTAACCATATACATTAAAGGAATACCTTCACATAATGGATTCTTCTCAGAACAGAATTACATATTTTTAACGTAAAATTACTTCAATCTAAAGTTAGGATGATGCCTTTTTTTTTACCATTTATGGTAAGACACTACAGAAAAGTCTGCAAATAGTGGCAAAAAGGGAAATAAGAAGACTAATGGCCCATGTACTTTTCTATCCAACTTCAGTAAATACTTTCTCTTTTCAGCATGCCTGGAACTTAACAGAAATATAGGCAGGGTATAGAGAATGTCACATGGCAGATACTAATTGTTACGATTAAGGTCTAACAAGCATGCTTCCCTGCTGTTCTGAGAATGTCTCTGACTTTTGATCCTGACATCTGTGTCTTACAAGAATTTCACTCGGCTCTGACATTCCTTCTGATGTTGATCCAGGAATTAATGGATTGTGAAAAAGCTGGCAGGATATCATTTAAAAAATAGAATTCTTGGTGTACAACTGATGAAAAGGTATCAGAATTCACATACTTTGTGTCTGATACCAATACACTGTGTCTATATGCACACATTTGGTAAAATAAGATTTAGAAGGAAGCAAGAGCTCCATGTTATACTCATTTACAGTATTGCTATTGTACGTCTTCAGCATGTTACAAGATGAAAATTACCAATGATTTAGATAAATTCTGTGTAATGGAGATTCAATTGTTTAAAATCCCTACCAGCAAAATATATTATGATTAATTCTGATATAGCTTAAAACTTTCATAAGAACCTTTTCAGAGAACAGCATTGAAGAAATCAATATAAATTATGAAAGTTGCAGCAGAGCCAGCCATAAGCATGCTTACAGTGTGACATATATTGTGTGGTCACCATCATGCCATTTCAGTTTGGACGTGTATTTAAGCTGGGTTGTGCTCCAATGGTTTCAGGTTTAAAGGACCTAGGAGGAAAAAAAACCACAAACTTTACAACATTTAATACCAAAAGTTAAACTGAGATTTTTTCTAGATGTGTTTAAGACGGAAGAATTACATACAGAATTGAAATTTTACACATCAGAGAATATTGCCTTGTATTTCATGGTTCTGGATAATTACTAGATGCCAGTGGATAACTTAAACATAGCTTAGAGTCACTGACATTAATGTGTGACAGGCAGCATTACAGAACATATTTAGCAATTTTAAATGAAAAAGTAGAATGATATTTGAAAAAAAAAAACATAAAAATAAAATTCAGGATTATCACAACAGGAAAGAAGCAGTGCCCTCCTTAAAATAAAGCCAAAAATGGTTTTTTTGCATGAAATAAAAAGAAATGAAAGGAACCATAAAAGTAAGGATTCAACAAGTTAAAAAGAAACTAAATTCAATTGTTAATTCTTGTCAATTATAACTAGTTAAAAAATTAAGACTATATAGTTTAACCAGCTCCTCAAGCAAGTCAACCAAATTTCACATCAAACACCGATATGATTATTTATTCAGTTAAATTTCTGGCATTTGCATCTGTATTTCAGTGGTTTAGATGTTTTAACAAAATTTCTTAACACTCAAAGGCATAGGACATTTTGACACAAGTCCAGAACAAAATGTTATTAATAAACAAATGTAATTAATAAAATTAATAGTACAGACTACCTGTAGTTATTTAGTCACTCATGCCTAATATATAAACATTGGAAGTACTTGCTTTAGGGAGCATGAAATTATCCACAATAAGTATGATATAATCAGAGTTAATTTATGAGAAGCCAATTTATATCTCAGATATTAGAAATCAACATGTGAAAAAAGCTGTGACTTGCAAGCTCTGTGCCTCTTACCAGTGCTTATTACAACTCTGTTGTTGTTCAGCTGCATAGAATTTACAAAATTCTAACAATACCAGAATTCTAAAAAGATGCAAATAAACATCTTAAACATTTATAACATTAATAGTACATCTAGGGAATCCATTACTGTTTTGTTTAAACTATATCATTAAAGACATCATGTGGTTACTATTTTGTTTTAAGGGAAACATACATGCCCTTAAGCGCTAATATTTTTATTATTTATGTTTCATGCTATTTAAATTCATTGTTCTATTTTTCCTTAAGACTTCTAGAATTCATTTAAGAAATAAAAGAGTAAATAGCACCCAGATGAGGAAATTAAACAATGAAGAGGCAAAAAAGTAAAGTGAATAGTTAAAGAGAACAGGCTGGATCACGTTTAAGATGGGGAAAAACAAAAGGCAAAGCTTGTAAAATCGGAAAAAGTAAGGTAGGGGTGTGAAAGTGTGATGTGTGACAGGTGGGGTAAAATGAGACAGTTGGGAGGAAAGAAATAAAAATGAAGAGCACAAATTAGACAAGACATTCATTTTAAGCCCTTAACAGGCTGGATCTCATCGTTGTCATCAGACAGGAAATGTCAGAGCTGGCACATTTGTTTTTTTATGCTTTTTACTTGTTTTAAAAAAAGTCTGTGTCTTACAATACATAAAAAGTCTATTTGCTTTAAAGAAAAACACATCTCAATTTGTTCCCGTTTTTTTCTCCTACTCAATCTTTAACAAACTTCAGTTCTATTATATTGGAAACTACAATAATTATAAGGTTTAATACTTCCATTATATTTTGAGTTATTTTATTTAATACCTGAATAGGAGTTGAATTCTTTAAAAATAACTAAACTTTGCACTTCTTATAACTACAGGTGGATTTCTGGAGGAGGTGAGTATTGCATAAGACGACATGTAGTTTGTATTTGTGAGATAGCACTTACAAGTCCTCACCGTAAAGTTCAGAATTTTTGAAGGTATGTAGATATGCTTTCCAAAATAAACGAACAAAATGATTGCGTCAAAAACAAGCTTTTCAATTTATTTTCCAATTAATGGAAAGAACTTAAAGGTACATAGTTTTTTAATGTAGGCTTTATTAAATTTCTGGAAAGGATATTTGGGATCTGAAAATAATGGCACTGTATAGAATATGTTACCAGTCTTCTCTCATTCCATTTCGTTGGTCTGTGTTGTTCTGTCAAATAAAAAAAAAATCCTTGTATACTGGAACATTGCAGAAAAGGCAAGTGCAGTAATTACAATGCACATGTCCATAATTTGTTACTGTATTACTTCTACATAATCTCAAGGTTAACATAAAATGAAGAATAATGCTGCCAGCAGGAAAGTGCATATAGTAACTGTAATTCTTATTAACTCATTACTTTTAGAATATGCACTTCTTTGTTTTTAACTGAAATGATCTTTTGAACTTTTTATTTAAAAATATTTATCTCAGAGTTATATATAAAAAGAAAGTGTTTCCATACTGAGGGAATGGACTTCTACTTCCCATACAATTTAGATCTTTATATAAGGCATCCTACTGTCTCAACTCTTCCATCAATTTTATCCCTGAATTAACAAATAAGCAAAAGGGTCTAGTATATTTAGAAAAGATAAGAAAACATTCAGGTGGAAAAAAATTTACATTTTCTTATAATTTATAATTCTCATTACTGTCTTTATATGCTCTTAGTGAAAGCCAAATGGATGGCAAGTGGAAGCAAAGATTTGGGATTTTACACATGGAGGTAAATGATGACAGAAGACCAAAGCAGGGAAGGATAAGATAAGGGATTTAGAACAGACACAACGTGTCAAACTAACGGTACATCTACACCTATTTCCAACAGTGAATGGACGTTTAAGAAAACAAATTAAATCAAACAGATCAGGTACAGATGGATGCCATCCAATCTCTGATAGACAGGGATTTCCAAATCGAAGGGTTGAATTCAGACCATGAAATTTAAAAGGCATCAGTAGACCTATCCACCATGAATATTTCTAATTTCTGTTCTCCTCTGCTTGTAGTTTAAATAAATGTACTGTCAATCACAGGACTTGACTTTGGGCCATTTCCACATTCTATGAGAAAAACTAGCAAATACAGATTCATCAAGCTTCAGTCTATTTCCATAAAAGAACTGATGCCATCGTTCTGCAAATCTTCCCATGTGTGCTTATCTTGAAAGGTTCTAAACATTGACAGGAAGTTCAGTTATTAAGCTTGTCTTGGAAGCATATCGGGTTAATGGTTTGCATTCACAGAAAAAGTAACACAAATAAGCAAATGTATTATACTTTGAACCTTTTATTCTCCTATTACACTAAAAAAGGCAATAGAATTTAAATGAAATTTTGAGCCCTCTGCAGTACTGTACTTCTGGATTATATAATTTCTATAGATACATACGTATTACCTCCTTCTGCTTTTCTCTGAAAACTAATTAAAATAGCCACTGTGTTATACTAGATTTCATAATCTTAAGCCATTATACACTCCATTCTGTTGTATCTCAACATGTTTCCATTTTTATTTACCTCTCTTCAGACGACACAAGGTGGACATGTGCTATTATTCTCAGTTAGCAGGAAGAGTACTATGGCTTGCCCGAGGTCAAAAAGGAAGCTCATGACATAAGAAATCAGCTAATTCCACTCGATTTTCCCAAATCATAAGCTGAAAGCCTTAACGTTAAAATGTATTCTGGGCCACCTTCATTTAAAATTCTTCAAATACTATCACCATTGTGATGTCTTAATTATACCCTTTGCTACAGCTGTCCTCTTCTTTCCTCCCTATACCTTCCTCACCTTGCCTTGCATGGAGGATCCTTTCACAACTCAATAGTACCCTCAGCGGCTAGTGAAAGGTGTTCAAGAACAGCTGCGATCAGAAATGCAAGAATTTATGTACTCTATCCGCTACTCTTTGCTGCCAAATCTTTTCTCCCTCTTCACAGAAAAATAACTGGCAAAGTGCCGTTTTCTGTAGGGTTTAGTTCTCCATCTAACAAGTGTCTGACCTGAGCAGGGCTGGAGGATCTGCTGTATTCTGGCTGATTGATGCACAAATAAGGTTATTTTTACAGGTGCAATTTACAGACCAGCTATGTCTTAGTCTACAAAGTTACAAGGTAAAAGGTGTTATATCGCCTCTTTCTTAAGATGTCAGTAACAAAACCACCAAGGAATTTCAGTACTTAGCTAAAAGAAGTAATATATTTTAGAAAGATATCAAAACTAAATGAAAGTTTTTGACTGATAAATGAAGAACATATTTTGATAACTTTTTTCAAAGGTTAATTATCTGTGCAGTTAAAAATATGCTCTTATTTTCCATTTGACTTTATCTGGCTTCATCACGCATTTTTATGCCTTTGCCTGCTACATTACAGAATATTCCACTGTGAGATACTTTATCTTTGAAATTATTCAGGTATTCTTGATTTTTTTTTTTTTTTTAATGTGGTACTAACTGAAACTCTCCTGGCATTTTTGGAAAAAAAATCAAACCAAAACAAACCACCAATCAAACAAAAAACCAAACTGAGGGCAGATCTGGAGAACAGGGCCTTAGAACTGCCGAATATACATAAAAACCAATGGACTTTGAAGTCTTTCAACACATCTACAAATCAAGTCTATTTAAAAAATTGAGATAGTTGACACCATGAAGTATATTTGAAACATCTAGAAATGCCATAGCCAAAGATACCGCAGGACTCTCAACTGAGAAGCAGTAGCTACAAGACTCAGTCTCTATTGATAGAGCGAACGCTCAGGTCCACAAGCCTCACATTAACTGAAAACTGGGAAATTCTTGCATCTAGGTCAGATAGTAAAATAGTGGAAGAACCATCTCTAATCACAGTAATCAAAATAACATTTTTTGTTTCAAGTCCAGCTCTACAATGCCTTGAGATTTTAGTATATTATCTGGAGTCATTGCATGGGATCCTTTCAAATGAAAAAGTCAAACCTGCAGTATAGGTGGCTGAGATGCCTGTAATGGGCCAGCTCTTGCCCAAGTCCCTTTGGTAAAAACATCTGATGAAGCAATTGGTTTCCTTTATCTGTAAGAGACTGCAGAATGTTTGGATACATTTAATACTAAAGTGCAAGGGTGCTCCTACCTGCTCTTTGACCAATACTAACTCCTTCTTTTGCCCACTGTAAAGTGGAGTAACAGTCCAAGAAGCACATGGAGGATATGCTCCAAAAATGAGAGACTGCGATTACCGTTTCTTGAGTTGTTCACTCAGCATCGCATGACCATAAATAGAAACACTTTTCCACATATTTCTTTTTTCCGGTCTGATATCTCCAGCATTATATCTACACAACCTAGAGAAACAGTCTCTCACTGTAACTACCTGGTAAGGGTGCTCTGTAGCTAGGTCATTTACCATCCACTGCGTGTGCAGCCTTCTGTGCTTTAAGTGGGGAAGAAGAATAGATAAAGTGCAGGGAGTTCTAAAACCATGTTGCAACGGTCCCTAGGGAACCCCTGCCAGCTGGCATAGGCTAAAGCAACGCAGAGGCCTGGGGCTACGTGGAAAATCAAAGAGCTATAACCATCTCCCTGACAGCCCCACAGTGTAAAGTAGATGCACAGAAGAATTCAGATCTTTGTGTACATGAGGGAGAAGACCAGTGTTTATTTATCTCATTTTCTGAAAATTTTATCTGTCAATACATTGAACAAGATAAAAGTCATACCAAAAGGTGAAGACAGTATAATATTTAGATATTTGACTGAGATCTATGAGATGATCTGATGCTTGCAAAAAAAGAAGCTGGGACAGGCTCTCAAAATCTTGTTTCTCAGCAGATTTGTATGATTCAGAGAATCTAGTGGATTGAATGATTGCTAGCCAGGCACATATTAATGAGGTACTTTGGCTGGAGCCAGAAGGGAGTAGAGCTTTTCAAACTTCACCACCATTTGTTATCTGGCATTTATTGCATTCATGGAGATGTAAAAGCACAGCACTTTATAATTAATACTACTTGGCCTTGAATTAACAAGAAGATGAAGATCTGAACTTCCCACAGCATCTTATAAAACCAACGCATATGATTAGATCTGGAAACTTGCAGAAGCTACTAAGTGCCTTTTCCTAGGCATTCAGAGTGGAAGCCAAGATAAAGACTGTAAAGTTAAGCTGGGACAAGAAACATATAGACCAGCATCCACTGGATATGATCATTCAGTTGAAGGATCAGCTGTTACCATGCCACGTTCCTGAATAACAGAGTGTTACTACCTTTCAATGTGTCTCCTTTTCAGACGTTTACTGCTCCAGTAAAAAAACTCATTCTCCCCGTCTCTTCTACTCAGCCATGTTTACGGGACTGTCATCTGTAAATGTCTTTGATTCCTCTATACCGTTCCGTCATTCTGTTGCTGTGGTAAGACTGAGCACGTGCCAGATGTGTCATGTTCAGGTGTGCCCTTCACCTTTTTTAGTTATTGTTGGTTGATCATGAGAAATACAGACCATGAGTATCCATATTCTTAGATGTGGCTGAGGAGCTTTTAACAGAGCTTTGAGGAATACAGAAGGCACATGCAATGTTCCTCCTCTTGAGGCAGCTAATTCTGCCAGTCTGCTCAGTTACGTTAGTGCAATGTGATGGCAATTCTTTACTTTTCCGTCTATAGGCTGCTTCAGTGTCATCACGACTACCAAACAGAACATGCTTCTCCCATAGCTACCTCTGGTTACTTTGAGTTTTACAAGTAGCACTTAAGTACAACTAGAATTTAACTTCTAGGGGCAAAATAGTTTGCATATTAAGAAACCAAATCAATACATTTAAATTATTTTCAGAACTGAGAAGAAAAAGACTAAAGGGTCTTTATAAAAATTGCTGTCAAATATAGTTAGAATGTACTTAAGAATAAATGCATATATGAATAAAACATGATGAGTAATGTAAAAATCCATTGACATTCTTATTAATATCAAAATATCACAACTTGGAATTAAATTTAAGATTTAAATTACTTTGCTTGCACTAATGAATAACACCATACATACTAACAAGATTATTGGAATGACCACGTCATTGAAGGGTTAATGGCTCTAGTTATGGTAGAAATTTAAATATCATGGGGAGGCACCTCCTGACCCAGCCATCACTGAGAATGATGCAGATTCAAATGGGAGCCACACAGGCTTTGATTTCCCCCAAGGATTGATGAACAAGTACAAAATAATAGAAAGTGACAGGAAGCAGATGACTGAGGTCTAATTTAATGTCATTCTAAAAGACAATATACCTTAAATTGGCCTTAGGAAAATTATGGGTTACAAATAAGAGAACAGAAACATGCACTTTTTCATTTTAGTTCACTAATTTAAAAAGTAATCCTTTGAACAAATGAACAGTGAAACAATTGTCATTTGGCAATGAAAAATTGCCAAACTTAAGTAGGCGTACTTTGTTTGCATAATTTGCAATTTATTGGAAAAGGCTGTAATCTTAAGAGGGAAAACACTATTAAACAAAATAATGAAATGATCTGAAGGATTTTATGCAAATATTAATTTGAGACTGTTATGAAGATAAAGAATTAATAGTTCTTAAATACTATGCTAAAACGCAGTGAGGATATGCTCAGGAAAAGTTTGCCATTGTAGTAAAGGATTAGCTACACATGCACTTACCTAGAAATAAAAAAAATCTATGCTGAAAAGATTTTTCTAAGAATAAAGCTAGAACATTTTACTACTTTTAATTAGTAAGGATCAGAAATCGCCTTCTGCATGCCAAAGTTAAGCATAAGCCATACTTTAATCCAAATCTCCCAGATTTCAGTAGATGCTGTATGCAATATGTACCTACATCATTTCACATTACAGAAGGTATAAATCTCACTATTAGGATAACCTGAAACAATTCCAGTTTATACCATAAATATTTGAGACATATTTGTATAGAAACAGCGCTTGATATTTTTTTACTTCAGAAATTATTTATCCTGCATAATTTTTTTTTCAGTTCTTTATCAATGAATAGAGGTATCACAAATCAGGTACTTGCTCAATAATTGTCTTAAATTCACCACTGATTTTTTTTCTCAGCTAGTATTTAAACATAGGAAATGACTTTCAATAAACTATCATTCAAAATAGATTTACATAGCATCAAATTAAAAATCTAGCAGTCAGATATAAGGCTTTGGAAAGGCTTACTGTAATACATTACAGCATCGTCATTAAAGAGATGAAGATTTTCTCTAAAAATTGGAGGCTTCTTAATTCATTTTTTAAAAGAGGCAAATAGCTGCTTTTAAAGCATGTACAAATACCCGATCTCACAAAGAAGGATCACAGACTCCCTATTATGATGAACCCAGGAAAAAGAAAAGTGCGTTGCGCAAGTACTCCATCTGCAACTTAATCACATGGTAGACCTGGAGGCATCTCAACAGTGCGAACAGAACTGCCTCAGGAATCTACACAGCAGCCAGATGCCAGCCTGGAAAAATATGTAATATTGCACAATATCTGCATCCTGTGACTGGCATCCAAAGAGAAGCCGTAAGACTGGTCCAATGTTTAGGGCTGAACAGAAGCCTGATACTTGCATGTATTTTCATTATGTGCAGTGTGATTTTTCCTTTAAGGATAAATTAAACAATGCTGATAAAACGCGTGTACCCCCAAAAGTTTTCTGAGAAAGAGCTATGTATAACCCTATCCAGGCAGAAAATATGTATTGTAAAATTCAACTATATTATGTTAACAGTAAGCCAAATGTGGCAAATAAACAAGTGACCATACCAAAGAAACTTTTAAGCAAATTTCTCCCTTTAGAAGAATACTGCACATACTTTACAAACTAAGCACAGCAATAATATATATCTCCAAGATCAACAGAACAAAAACTTACGTAATTTAGAAACAATGTAAATGCTATTGCCATTGGAAAATAGTCCCTTGAATGTTATATTTCCTGACATCAGGTTGTTTTCCTGCATGTAATGTCCATTGTTCAGTGACATTTGCAGTAATCTTCAAAACAAAATTTTAGTTTACATGACATAAGAAACATATAATTTTATTTAAAGAAAACACAGAGAAAGAAGGGGAAGGGAGAGCAATTATGATACTAAATATAGTAACATATGTTAGGCAAATGGTCTAACAAATCTGAAAGAGTTAAAACTTCAACATATAGCTTTTACAGACCTCATTCACTCAAGGTTTTCATGGCATCTAATTTACTGTATATTGTCCAAGCCCTCCACCTGGATGAAGTGTTGACTACAACCCAGGAAAACAGATCTGCCCAAGGGACTGGTGCAAGCAACAGAATACCTGATGAAGACCTTGATCATATGACAAAATTTCTCGCAAAGAAGGAATCACCTAAGAGAAGGGAGTTGGAAGTTTTTTCAACTGGCATCTTCCTGACCAAAGCATTAGGCTTGAGAATCTCCCTTGCCATTTGTGGTGGAACTTCATAGTTGGAGTCAGTTTCCACTCACAGCCAAAGCCCAGAAGAATCTCTTCTCAATTTGAAACAGCTTCCTAACTGTCTTTAACCATGTGCCCAGTTCTGCACACCAGATTTATCAGGAAAATAGTACTTATTTGCATTACAAACATTTTTATGTCTAATGTAACACCTATTCTAGATAAGACGACAACTGCAAAATTAACTTCAATGATCACAGAGAAAATAGAGCACCCGATATCTATGATAATTTCCAAGAAAGAAACTATGTGTTTTAGGGTTTGGTGCAAAGTGATATTAATACTACAGCTACTGCTTTCTGTGTTTTACATAAAGCTGCAGAGATTGTCTATTGGTCTAGGATTTAAAAAAAAAAAAAAAAAAAAAGATGTGGGCATTCATTTCCTTGATTTGCTCACACAAGTAGAGAAGGTTCACATAATCACTATAAGCCTTGTCAGATGCATATAGGAATTTCTCTGCTATGCAATTTTTGTTTCTCAGAGGAGAATGGTATTCTTAAACACTCACATTCAATGCTACTAAGATACACAACATACATTCACTTGGGAGAATAAATGAATTATAAGCTAACACATTACAATCCAGAATCAATTCAGTTGGTATTACCATTATAATCAGAAGACTGTCCAGATTAATCAAGGCTTTTTATCTTGTTAACAAACTATCTGTCTGTTTAGACAAATTAGCACCCTATGAAGAAGGAAAACTGTTTAAGTCTTCTATCTCAGGGCTAAAAAAGGGACAAAAATTGGGAGAGCAGATATTTACAACTACCAACACCATGAGTACAGAAGCAATCTGTGAAAATAACTCTGCCCTCTGAACAAGCAGTTAACAAGACATACCTTCCGGGTTTTCACTCTTCTTCTGAGCATGACTACTTGCATACTTAATTTCCTATCAGTTGGAATTTCAACAAAATAGAATATTATCATTCCCTCAATTATAACTTGAATACCATATGTATAATACACCCATATTTGTCAAGTTAAATTGAACAAAACCATGCCACAAAGTAAAACAAAACTATTCCAAAAAGTAAAAAGATAATTTTTTGTAAGTAAATTCAGAAGAAAACATAGGTTTCACAAAGTTGACAAGGAATCAAGATATAAAGAATGAAGAACAACTAAGTATTCTTTTATTTTGAGCTTTTGAAGGATGTAGACATGAAAACCTGACTATATTATCACACAGACTCTTCCAAATATTTCCATACTCATTAATGGATATTCATTAAGATATTGATGATATTTCACAAATATAACTTTATTGATAATAGTTATTATATTAATAAAGAGCTTATGTAGAGTTTCAAAGGAGAGTCACATCATCTTCAGTCTTCCAGAACTCACTCATTCAAAAAATTCGTATACTGTAATCTCTGCTCCCATTGTACTGGCTAACATGACTATTAAGAATTGGAAAATGAGAAAAGAGGTTTTTATTATTTTCACATTTAGTTTTAATGGACAGAGGAATAGATAAAATTGTAGAAGACATTAATTGGAAAGGTTAAGTAGATAAATACAATAGTGATCCTAGTTTTTATTTCCTTGCAGTTATTTGGAAGACTTAAAGTCACATTTCTCAATTATCAAAAAAGATTTTTGTCAGTTATCTCAGCTAGCAGCAACCCTGATAGCCTGTTTCCTTGTTTTACAAACTTCGTAATTGTGTTTTCTGGATCTTGGGAGATACGTAATTAACCACAAAGCATTCAACAGACACTTGGTTGTCTACACAAAACTTGTTTCCAGAAATGTCTGTGGTATACTCAATCTTGGCAGGGCAAAACCAAGTTACTGCAGGCTTTAACATGTTTGTTGTGAACTATCCAAATTCTTTAAGTTTTTTAGTGAGATAAGTTCAATTGTCTCCTTTCACAGAACCTGAAAAATTAGTCCTTAGACCAAGTTCTGTACCTTTTAAAGAGCAAATGGTTACATCAGGTCTTCAACAATATTTTTCCTTCCACATGTCATTAAAGACTGGGAGGAGCAGCTCATGAAATACTTCTCTTTTTTTCTAACAACTGATCACTTTAATGTATTATAACTTAACCTATAAACATTTAATCTATATTCAAGTAATAAAAATATGTACATATTAAATACATATTTATTAATCCAAACAGCAAGAATGAAATGTCATACTTTCCAGTGTTATACATATAAACATAATTTAGCAAATTAGTGATGTACATGCTTAACCAAAGTGACTAATTACACTACTGAATTTAAAGCACTTAGCCTTACCAGTGGAATTCCATTGCTGTTCTTCACTGACACCATTTTAACCAATTCTCCGGTAATTCACAATTGACTGTTATCTTGTCAGCAACTTATTCTTCTTTTCATAAGCACATTTTGAAAAGTTTGCCAAAAATCTGCTGCTTTGAAGCAGCTGGTCAGTACAAGGCTTACTTGACTTCCTCAGTGAGCTGAGAGGGAGTTAAAAACAGTGGGAAGAGAACGAGAAGAAACATTATCTTTTTCTGCTGCAGTTTTAGTAGATAGAACTAATGTAATATTTTGGTATTTGCCAGCATATTGACTTGTATTGATGATTCTGTAACTAGGTAAAGTTAGTTCTTTTATATCTTTATATCGATATAGTAATATATAGATTACAGTATATTTTCACTTGTGATTTTCCATATTAGAACAAAGAGTACAATGCTATAAGAATTGCATTTATAATCCAAACTGCAGATAAAACTAGATTTCATAAATGAACTAACTTCAATCAATCTCTAAAATTTAATTTCCATCTAAGCTTTCCAACTGCACTTGTTAGGTGGGTAATCACATGCATTAAAACAGATGTCAGGTAAGTGTTTTCATTGATCCAGTGTAGCTGAATGCATAAAGAATTTATGTCCTAAACATGGTTGTCTTAACTGCACATTAATTAAATGTTAAAACAGTCAATGTGAATGTCCATTGTCATTAGCTTCCCCTTACATATTTTCCCCCATCCCCCACCCCCAGAAAGTATCCATTCAATTTATATACTGAAACTAAAATTTTACACAATATAGAACCATGGAATAGTTTGGGTAGGAAGGGACCTTTAAAGGTCAGCTAGTCCAACCCCCCTGCAATGAGCAGGGACATCCTCAACTAGATCAGGTTGCCCAGAGCCCCGTCCAGCCTGACCTTGAATGTTTCCAGGGATGGGGCATCTACCACCTCTCTGGGCAACCTGTTCTAGTGCTTCACCACCCACATTGTAAAAAACTTCTTCCTTATATCTAGCCTATATCTCCCCTCCTTTAGTTTAAAACCATTACCCCTTGTCCTACCACAGCAGGCCCTGCTAAGGCTGCAATAAGGTCTCCCCAGAGCCTTCTCTTTTCCAGGCTGAACAACCCCAACTCTCTCAGCCTGTCTTCAAAGGAGAGGTACTCCATCCCTCTGATCATTTTTGTGGCCCTCCTCTGGACCTTCTCCAACAAGTCCATGTCTTTCTTGTGCTGAGGGCTCCAGAGCTGGACACAGTACTCCAGGTGGGGTCTCACCTGAGCAGAGTAGAGGGGCATAATCACCTCCCTCAACCTGGTGGCCATGCATCTTTTGATGCAGCCCAGAATACGGTTGGCCTTCTGGGCTGTAAGCACACATTGCTGGCTCATGTCCAGCTTTTCATCCACCAGCACCCCCAAGTCCTTCTCGGCAGGGCTGCTCTGAATCCCGTCATCCCCCAGCCTGTATTGATACTGGGGGTTGCTCCGACCCAGGTGCAGGACCTTGCATTTGTGCCTGTTGAACCTCATGAGGTTTGCCTGGCTCCACCTCTTGAGCTTGTCCAGGTCCCTCTGGATGACATCCTGTCCCTCAGGCATGTCCACCACCCCACTCAGCTTGGTGTCGTCCACAAACTTGCTGAGGGTGCACTCGATCCCACTGTCTATGTCATTGAGGAAGATATTAAACAGTACTGGTCCCAATATGGACCCCTGAGGGACACCACTTGTCACTGATCTCCATCTGGACGTTGAGCCATTGACCACTACCCTCTGGATGCAACCATCCAACCAATTCCTCATCCACCAAATAGTCCACCCATCAAATCCATATCTCTCCAATTTAGAGAGAAGGATGTTGTGGGGGACCGTGTCAAAGGCCTTACAGAAGTCCAGATATACAACATCTGTAGCTCTTCCCTTGTTCACTGATGTAGTCACTCCATCATAGAAAGCCACTAGGTAGGACAGGCAGGACTTGCCCTTGGTGAAGCCATGCTGTCTGTCTGTCTCCAATCACCTTCCTGTCCTCCACGTGCCTCAGCATAGCTTCTAGGAGGATCTGTTCCATGATCTTCCCAGGCACAGAGGTGAGGCTGACAGGTCAGTAGTTCCCAGGGTCCTCCTTCCTACCCTTTTTAAAAATGGTTGCAATGTTTCCCTTTTTCCAGTCCCCAGGGACTTCACCTGACTGCCATGACTTTTCAAACATAATGGCGAGTGGCTTGGCAACTACATAAGCCAATTCCCTCAAAAGATTGTACATTTTGAGGACCATTTTTTCCTTCTTCACATACCATTTCTTCCTTCTACATAGTCTTCTCCCTTCTGACACCAGAGATGTCAGGATCAGTAGTGATAATGGACTGTAAGTAAGCTTTAATGCAAAACTGTGAGGTACATAAATTTTAGGACATCAATGCCCTGGTTAAACCATTTTTAAGAGCTTGGTCTGGGAAGCAGGCTAAAACATGGCATGCTTTTGATCTTACTCAATATATCCATGTTACTTTTTGCAGAACACCTATATTTTGGGCTACCTGGACAAACAAGGACTGCCAGAATTCTGGTAACTAACAAAATTCACCTTTCCTTCTGGCAGGCAACACCAGGACTCTGCTAAAAATGATCCTGTGGAGATGTGACAGTCATACCAGAGAAACGGTACACAGCCAACCATTCTGCACTAGGAAGAGGTGTATATGTGGGTCTCTGCCAATGGGCACAGCAAGCTGAAGTTCCTTCACTTCTCTTCTAAAGTGCGGCTGTGCTAAGAAAGTTTGCTTCTGCACCAGCAAATAGCTGGCAACTTTGACCAAGAGGCCAAATCAGTCTTGCAATCAATATATAGAACTACAGATATATAATAAATACCCCTATACTCTGCTAGTTAGCACAATGGAACCTCACTTTTACTTTGAACAATTGCTGTTTTTAGGTCTCCAGGACATAAACTGGGAAAAAATCCCACTTATCCAGAAATTATGTGAAATTATTTTTTGTATGCAAGACACTAGAGTGTGACAACTTGATAGATGGCACAGAACTCAGACGACTTAACTCTATGAAACAGAGCTGTGATGGCTCAGGGAAAAATTTCACAATGAGGAATATTGGCAAGTTGTTTCTTTGCTACAATGGTAGAAAACGATTCACAATAATAGTGAATCAACACTTTAGCTCATGGTACAGGCTGCAACAAATTCTTGTCTCACATAGTTGCCTGCCTGTTGTCTGAACTGAGAGATCTCTTCAGAAGTCCAATAAGGTAGAATTCTTATTTTGATTGTCGAAAGAAGAACATAGGAAAAAAATACAGCACTGATGACCCATTAGCTGCCACTCAGTAAAGTGAAACTTACAGAAACAGTCAGATAATGAACCTCTCAAGCTACTGAAATAGATAGGAATACTGAAATTTTAAGAGGGCAGTGTGTCTGTGCAGAAGATTACCTGCAGAATAGGTCAAGCTGGAAAAGAAATGCAGGTTGGTGACTACACCCGAATGGTACCAGGATGCAGAAGTTTATCACTAATTCTGGAACAAAGACTGCAGCTCATAAATCAGATCCGAACACAACAGGGCTGCGGCACTCTGAGACGGGACAACAGAACTCTCTAATATTCTGGATGCTCTTAAGAAAACATTTGGGTAAGTCAGCACAGTCTGGCAGTCTAGCACCTAACTGTTTTCAGATGTACAAAGTTAAATAAGGTATTGCTCTATTTCTTACTGTAAGGGTTATGACAAAAATTGTTCAGCAGGACAAAGGGAAAGATGGATTTAGTGTCGTTTGCTAGAGAAGAAAGTTTAGAAATAATTTATCTTAGTGTCCTTGAAACCTGAAAGTCACTGTAAACTGAGAAGACAGTTTTGATCTACATCCCTAATTTATTAAAAAAAAAAAACCCTGAATTATTTTAATTTTTAAATGGTAACATTTATTTTGTTAATATTGAATTTAAGTAATTCATTGAGATTCAAAATGATAAATGCAGCAGATTATTAAAAAAGAATGGAAACAAGTTTAAAAAAAATCTTTGGAAAAATGGACAAATTTCAAGGTATAAAATAGTAGGCTTTTAAATTTTAATAAAATTACAGTATGAGGTGCAGGAAACTACATTTGTGTGACATACAATAAACTAGTGTATGCACTATAAACAGGTCTGGTCTTTTTGGATCTTTTAGGCATTACAGGAATAAATTAAAATGAATTTATGGAAATAAAACCATAACATGAAACGAGCATCTTTGAGAAATGCACAACTTCATAATGTTTCATTTTTACAGACTTAAGGTCTCATGTTATAACTTAAATAGGTAAAGGTTATGAAATGTGTTTGAAGAACCCACACTGAATATTTCAGGACTCGATTATTTAGAATAATTGAAAAGACAAACCAGAGCAGTATATGCAAATCAAAAGAAAAAGAGAGAAATAAAGCAAATAAAATCTTCAATTTCGTCTTTTGGGTCTTTTTTTCTTACACTCAGCTTTTAAGCCAGTAAATAATTACCTTTGAGAGCTTCTAACAATTAAAGAATAACATTGATTAATTAGGAAAGAAAGTGAAGAATACTAATCAATCCTAGAGACAGTTTTTTGTTCTCCCACCTCAAACCTTTTCGTCACCCACAAACAATGTGTTTTCTATACTGTTCAGATTCTTTTAAAAAACATTCATATTCTTGCCCATTCACACAAAACTCTCTTGGTGAGCATTGTTTTGGGAGGAGTGGGTGGTAGGCAGGGGGCACAGGATGTTGAGAGAACAGATAGGATGTCAGGTGAAGATGGAATGCTGTGCCCTCTCTAACCAGCTGAAGACTCTGCATGATTGTTTTCTTACAAATAATACCTGTGGGTGTTGAAACAGTTCAGGGAATCTATCAAACATACCCTTTCACTTTGCTGTTGTAACTCTATAAAATTTATTCTCATTTCAAAAGAATCTAGGCAATAATACCTGTAGGTGGTTGAGTAATTTAGAGAAAATCTGTCAAACCTACTTTCACTGACTTTAGCAATAGAATTCTGTAATTACTTTCAAAGTTGTAAAATGCAATGATTTATTTTCAGTATATCCAGAAAGTTCTAAACTGGGGGGGGGGGGGGGGTGTGGGTGTATTTATTTTAACGACTTTTAATGAGCTTAGTGGAAGAACTAACTCAAAGAGTAGATCTAATAATTGTGCAGCATTTCATTTAACTCACAATAAGGAAAAAAAGTCAGTGCTGCCTTTAGGTAACAGATAGGACACTACTACAAGTATAGTCCCCTCTTTATGCAGGGAAATAGTCCACATTTAGCTGTCTCTTTACATAACTCTGATAGATCTGAAACTAATCTTAATTCAATCTTTTCTGTGTAAAACTACATGGGTTTACAGAATATTTATGAACAATATAACTGAAGACATCTTTCTCTTGCTCAACAGATATATTTAATAGTTCTAAAGTCAGAATAATAGAACAAAATTGAAAACTTTTAGAAATTTATTCTAAGCCTAGTTATACTAGAAGAACCTCTTAGTGACCCCAGACTCAGGCACACATTCAAATTACTTTGTTTAACAACCTACCCTTTGTCAACCAAGGTAAATGAGTGAACATTTATTCACTTATAGTCCACGGCAAATGTTATATAATTTGACCTTACAAAATCCCGAAAGAAAGAAAGGTAATCTGAGATGAATTGAAATAATCTCAGTGTGCATAAAGACAGATAAAATACAGGAATTTAATCACTTGTCTGACAAATCCTTGGAACCTGGATCCAGATGATCACAATTATTTTATATGTCATCAAAGATAGTGTATCTGAAGACTTTTGAGTTTATGAATTCTAAATGCTCAAAAAAGTCAAAATCATAGTTCTGTGCAGAGATGCATTTCTTTCAAATATGTACAGGCATTGTCTTGTGGTAATCCAATTATCCAAGACTGGCAATAAAATGGAAAGTAACGAATTCTTTTTCCCTTTGCCACCCTGTCATCACCAAAGAACCCATGTCCCATTTGAATTCACCTGATTATGCAGGAGGCACCTTAGCACATCACATCTTCAAAAGGTGAACTGGTTTGTGGTCAGTGAGGCTTAATCAAATATGAGTGGCGTTGGACAAAGATGTTGGACCCTGCTATAATTAAAACTTCATTAGTCCCAAATGGTCGCTTAATTTCTAATTTGCAAAAGAATATCATCCCCCATCTGTGGTCTACATTTTGACTAATATGTAATTTTTTAGCGTGAACCATATGTCTCTAGCAAACATTCATGTTCAAACAGGGAGAAGGAAAAAATAATGAAAGTTCATGGTGAAAAACAATCCAGAAATGACATTTTTAAAGTACTCATTTAACTCCTTCCCACAATTTCAGACAGATTTCCACCATTTACTCTCACCCATATATTCTCTGTGCAGAAGGAATTCACAAACTATGGTGAAAAAGTACGGGATAGTGTTAGCAAACTACCTCATCAGAGCAAGAGCTACCTCATCAGAAACATGAAACATGAGTACCGTAGCCACCCTAGTTACAATAATGCTCTGATACTCAAAGGAAAAACTGTTTATAAATTCTATACTGAAACAGAAAGAAAACCAGAAGCTTGCTGCTAATAAAAAGGAAAAGATTTAATCAGTCATTCTCTTAATAAACATGCTACATCTGTGCACCTAGTCACATTAGCCTTTTCTGTACAAAGAAGTTTTTAATTACCCAGTTCTCAGTAATCTCAACCACTTATTCTTTTTAACCTAAGCAAAACACTGCTAGATTGCTGAACTCGACAAGCCCATCCTTCATGCTTGCTAGACAAAACTGTTGGTCCCACATCTTTTGAAAATACATTTCAGAAGAATCTAGGATGTCCAATAATTTCCCTGGCAAGTAAAACTCTCTCTAGATCTAAATTAAGTTTTATTTATTTGAAATGCAATATGGCATATAGCGGAAACTCTTTATGTGTTGTATCAATCAGGTGCCATCCGTTTTAAAAGGAGAAAAAAACCTATTTAACATATCAAAATAATTTTCTTACAAGATAAATAGCTCAGAGACAATTCCCCTGCAATGTATGTTTATGAAAAATCAGCAGGAGCCATTTATGGTCTCATAATACATAAATCAACTGAAAGAACACTTGGTCAGAATCTGAAACATCATAACATTAACTCACTGTGATTACAAAGCTTCCGTTATCCCCCTTACAGGTGTCAAATCATTGTAATGTTATAATTTTTGTTAGTAGCTGGTAACAACTAAATCTATTTAGATGAGAATTGTTTCTTAGATGCATTTAAATGTTGGGGGCGGGGGGGAATCATGGTTTTACACATTAGCAAATGAAAAAGCAGAATAATACTAAAAATTCTTACTTTTCCTAACCTAAACAATTTTGTGACAAGGCAAATGAACTATTCCATGTAGACAGACATACATGCCACTAAGTGATGGAAATAAATAGGGCTTTGAAATATCAATGTTTATTTTTTTACTACAGCTTTTGCCTTCAGAATAATTACCTATGCACAAACTCTAGATGGCAACATTGCACTTACTGTATTACTAAAACAAAATGTCACACTAAGTCCCTACATATCCTCTTTATCAACATTTTATGTGCCACAGATCTATAGCCTCTTATTATAAGTGTAATGAAGCAGAAGTTATTGAAGCATTTTATTGATTGCTCAGATCACAAGTTTACTGTCACACTGAATTGGCACCTTACTTGCTGAAGCAAACTGCTGACACCTTTTTAAAAAAGTGACAACTACATCTATTTCATGACCAGAAATCCATTTTCATCTCTATCAAGACAAGAATGCAATTTTCACTTCATTTAACTGATGTTAGGCCTGCTCAAGGCATGACACTTAGAAAAAGACACAAGTTTAAGGTTCTTAAAATACTTCTGGTAACTAGAATGCAGCTCAGTTGTGGGAAAAATTTCAACCATCACTCAAATCTATAAACAATACAACATTCTAAGAATCACTTATCCGAACTATCAAGAGGGCAGTTTTCTCTTTCAATTTCAAAATTACTGAAACACTATTTTTATATTCTTTTAATAAGAAGCTATGCTGAAATACTACAGTTTTCATACGGAATCTTGCTCTACACAAAGTTCACTTTAACATGGGATTATTTCTTGAGTAGTCCCTACGCAGGTCAAACAGACAAAAAATCTATTTTTATGTGACCTATAAAGAAGGAAATAAAGATACTTAACACCTCCTTGACAGTGTGAGTCAATGTCATATAAAATTAGAAAAGCAGAAGCTGGAAGGAAGAGGAAACAAATATATAAGCTTAAAAAAGGGAAGGTTACTGAATAGAGGCTGTGTTACTGAAGTTATTTTAAGAATACAGTTTCAAAAAACATAGAAACACAAATACAAGATTGGGTTGAACTGGAAATCAACTTAAGCATTTTGGTGAATTTTTTCCTTTTCTTCAAATAATAGCTATTAATTAATATGCCAACTTTACCACAATATAATCTAATTTTCTGAAAACAGCATTATAAACAGGGCAAGTATTCTTTGGTACAATTTTCTGATAACTCTATGAACTAGGATGGATATAAAAATGATAGGCAAAACATATTGATTAAAAAATACTTGATAGAAGTGTATCATTTTGCTAGTTTCTCCCAGCCAAACTTCCTGCAAAATGATTATACCTACACAGCTAGTTTAGATTTTATTTGCAAAGGGGAAAAAACCCAAAAGAGTCATTAGAAATCTTACTACGCAATGCAATTACTGAAATCTGTGAAAACCAATTGAATAGTAATGACAGATTAACTTTCTTAGAAAGTACAGCAAAGAAAAGTTATGGAGAAAAGCTTTTGTTTGCATATCGCAGATGTATTCAACCTCCAGTACTTGAGTCAGCAGTTTCAAGAGAACAACACAAGAAAATAGAAGAAATATAGTCTTTCTTTTTTCTCTGTTCTGGTATTTGCAATATTTCAATTTTTGAAAAGTCATTAAATATTTTTATGGATCTGCATATCAAAATTAGGAAAACCTTATGAATTATGATGTTTATGGATGTAGCTTAGAATAATAACAGCAAAGCTGTTGGATATACAGCTTTGACATAGTACATTTAAGATAGTGGTCCCGTAGCCGAAATGGAGAATAGTCGAATCAGTCAATAATTTTCTTTCTGGTTTTCTTGTGGGTATTTTGCATACTAGCTACATTACTTTAATGTAATGTAATTTGCTGTGGTTCAAATGCTTAATTAGTATTACTGTAAGTTCTGCTAGATCAAGCTAATGAACATTCAGCACAATTTCCTGTCACTTCTCATCCCAGCTCAGTCCCCTCATCCCCACATATAACACACTTCCAGTAAAAATAAAAGCACACAGAATAGAACCCTAGGACAGGCTATGTTTGTTCACTATCATCACATTAAAATTTTGCTAAACCCTTGTAAGTAACACATGCTCAAAACCATCTAAATAATATACTTAAAGCAACTCGTGATTCTCAAATATTTATATATATACATTTTCCATAATAAGTCTTTACTGTGGCAATGACGGGATAATTCTTCTATTTACCTGTTCATGTACATTTTACGTTATTTAGTAAAGGACAGATCAACAGCTTGAATAAAGTGTAATTCTAAATGAAGAAAATGTTTCAAAATCATTAATATCATTTTAAAAGGTATTTGAGTCTTCTCTTTTGGCCTGTGTTTAGCTGTGCTAGGCCTGTGAATGACAGCTTCCCTGCTTGAAGCATACAGAAAGCACAGCCTTCCTCATTCACTGTCAGTACTATGGCCTTTTCACACGTTCCCTCCACAGCAGTGTTTGTCCCCAAACACTGGAACCCAGCACAATGGCATTCCTACTTCAACACCCCCACCAACAGCACCACTACATATGAAGAATGCTAATGAGATGGACATCCCCCATCTCTGAAAGTGTTAACTATATCCCATACTATCAGATAGAATGTTATTTCTAGTTATGTATTACATCTCATTTAAAAGCCGCTTCATTTTGGCGATGCTTTTTTTCTAAAAACATTTTTAATAGAAACTACAGTAGCTTGACAAAAAGATTAAAAAATGTCTTACATGCATTCGCCCAATTGCATGCATTATATATATATATATATTGAACTGATTTTAACCTCCATATATATTTGAGGATCTCAGAAATTCCAACAGACATTAACACAGCATGTTTAAAATAGCAAGGCAAAAGGCCAACATCTGAAATATTAATAGCAGAATAATTCTAACAGTATTGCTGTTTAAATTTTACTTTTTTGTTAGAAAACTCTGGTTTACAGTCCCAGAATTCATGGCATTTAAATGTCAATATAAGCTTTGTCAAGATTTTAGTGAAGCTCATTATACAGATATGTAATTGCAATTAGAAAGAGTTTAAAGGAAAAAAATAGAAGGTTTTTGTAGTATAGTGTTTACACATATATATTTTCTTCCTTTCTCCTTTACTTAGAGAAAAGCACAAATCATTTCCCAAAGTTCAAGTACTCTCAGTTTTACCTGTTTTACTTCACCTGTATTATGCTCAAGGAATACTATTTGAGGAATACTGATTATCCTCTTTAAAAGGATACAAAGACTACAGCAAAGAGATGGTAGCTCCTCACTGTTTTCTTCCTCTAGGGCAAGAAGCAACAGAGTGATTATAAAGACGACACTGTGCAACCAGTGCACAGTGTGGACCCGAAACTATGTATTGTTTTAATTCAATACATGCATTTTAAACTGAAGTCTAGATGGATTTTAATAGAAGTACATGTATTAGCATATTATTAGTTGCGTGTGCTATTTGATTTCAATGGACAGAATATAGTGTCTTATCAGAGTAATACGGAATCAAAGAATTTTGCTTTTTTTTTTACTTCCATTCCCTCTCTATTTACATGAAAAGACAAAGCAAATACAAATAACTCAAATGTCAAAATAACACTAAGATAAATAGAAATCAAGAAAATGTATTTAATGTTGTCAAGTAATGGCTAGATGTTGTATGGGTATGAATACTGTATGCAGTCATCATAGCATTATGTTGTCAGGCCTTAGCACAACAGGACAAAGTGATAGCGTTTTGATTGCATGTCCCGGTTCTTTATCAGCGCGCATCCTAATCTTATACCTGTATCATATCACAACGTGCTCTTTACAAAACAAACTCAGTTTAGTTATTTAGAAAAAAGGGTCAATATAAGCAAAATATAGTAAGATTATAGTAAGAAGTATTGTTATACCTACAGTGTAACATAACCTACAGTTATTATAATGGTTTCATTTATGTTCAGTACTAACACAACCTCAGAAAATGGTTGGAAAAATTAAGAGAGGGATACTTTGAGCTGAATTATATATTGTATCTTATCTCTGAAGTAATACAATTCAAAATAACACAAGCTTTCAGCACATTAACTTCAGAAAACATTTAACATCCTCGTGCTGTAAAATTTTCATTTAAGCACTTAAACCAGTTTGAAATGTTTATTAAAATATTTTAATTGTAAGTTTCTTGTAGACAATTAACTGTCACAGCTGTACTGACATTTATGCTCATAATCTGGACTCTTAAAAGTTAAAAATGTCCAACATGGTTATACTGAACATATGTCTATATGCAAGCCTTACATTATAAAGAACCGTTTGTCTTCAGAAGAGATTTCAAATCTACTAAAATTATTATATTTTTCTTGTCATTTACAATTTCCAACTGAACACTGCTGGATAATCACCAGAGGAATGATTAACATAAGATAATTTACTGAAATGTCTTTACATGTTCTTTACAGAGAAGAGCAAAAAGTAGTCAATAAATGACTTGCATATGAATTCTTATTTAGAAACTCCATTGTCTGTTTTGTCCTGCTAATTACCATTATACTTGCTGAATATTTGTATGCATTTTATATATTTTTTTGTAAAAGAGTAAATATTATATGTTAAGGCACTGGAAAGCAATAGATTTCATTTCTGTAGCTTTGGTGACAGGCAGCATTGTCTTAAAAGTGAAGAATTATCAGCAAAAAGTATAAAGATATTTCTCACTTTTTAATATATCACTATACTGACTCAGAAACATTTTGAAACAAGCTTTTCTTTTTTTCTTTTCTGCTTGTTTCTCTCACACACACACATGCTCTCTCGTTTTTGTTTTTGTTTGATTTCTGCTTGCTGACCACTATTAGCTCTAGACAGGAATAGTCTCTTCCAAAGTCAATTCTCATTTCTCTTTATGGATCTGACAGCAGGAGGTGCTGTATAAACAGTGTGACTGACACTCCGCTCGCACCTCTCCTCCCCCTTCCTACATAGGCTGGTAGCTTCATCTAGCTGATGCAGTCATGCTTAACTCTGGGGCCTGAGATCAGTTTTAAATCTGAGGTTCCTAGCTGGTTGTTAATTTCTATATAATACTTTCCTGGAAAATCTGTATGTCTACTATTTTTATAAAGTACTCCCCTAATCCCTAAAAATATGTACATTCTTAGATATAGAAATGAATTTAAGTAACTATGCTGAACAAGATCAGTGGGTTTTCACTTATATTTCCTAAAATAAAATACCTGATTAATAAAAAATAAATCATCTTATTGCTTCCAAACTGTCAAACAGGATATTCAGTATCTGTTTTCTACTATTTTTTCAAATTAAAAGGCATGTCTGGTATATTTATTTAATGGCACATGTACAGTAATTAAAATACTGAGGTTTTAAAATATTATATATTTATTTAATTTTTCATAATGCAACACCAGTTATACTTAGAAGTGTTTTATTTATTTGTTCAAAATATATTTCCACTAAATAATTATTTAAATTAGTTTTATGGGAAGATCTATGAGACCATTAAAAACTGCATGTGCAGAACAAGCAATGAAAAATGATTGCTTCAGAGAATTTCCACATAAGGAACATCACAGCTAGGCACAGTACGCAGCAAGAAAAGATGAGACATATGACATCCCACACCAAAACAGAGACACAATTAATTCCTTTATTGTTGGCTTTGCAATTATAGGAGAAGCATTTCACTTTCCTAGCAGGCACTGCAGCTTATGCAATATATGTCACACTTCTTTATGACACAGTGCCAATCGTTGGTTTTATACAATTAGTACATTTGAAAATGAAAACAAAAAAGCAGACTTTTAAAGAGTGAGACAACTCACCTGTTTGCAACAGTTTGCAGACTTTAATCGTTGGTGCAGGGCCAATAGAACTCCTTGGATATAAATCTTTGCTCCTGAGAGGCTGAAACCTTCTCTCTTAAAGACCCAAACAGGTCCACGCAAAGGTGTGATGGAATTTTGCAGGCATCTGTCAAGCAGAGAAGCTATGCAAAGAAAAGAAGAAAAAGGAAAAAAAAGAAAATGCATTCTTTTGACCCAACTGAAATATACAGCCTCTAACGCAGCCTCAGCATCACAACTAACTCTTAATATCTATTATTTATATCTGACCTGGGTTAAGTCTTGGAAAAGCAACTCCTGCATTTCTAGTGGCCACCATGAAGGACGTATTTATATTGAGACACCCCCCATGAAAGACTTATAAGCTTCGTGAGCACACCTGAATAGTTCTGAAGTGTGCCTAACTAGCTGCACAGAGTGTCATGGTGTGCACTGATTGCCTTATCTTCTCATTTATCACAGATGAGTTGGAACCAACCTTGCTGAAATCTACTTGCATTGTCCTGATAAAATTGCAAGATCCATGTTGTTTCTGTATACAGTTTCCTGTTGAGGAGCTTACATATACCTAACATATTATAAATGGTAACATTCATAAAATATAATCAACACTCTCACAAGCCGTTTTATTATAACCTCCTCATTGCCACTACTCAAAAAACAGCTTCTAACAAATAAAAATGCTCAGTGTAGCTGTTTAATAACGAGGAAAGGTCAAATGAAAAGATAGATAAAATTGATTCATGGCGATGGTCTCAACAAGATCTTTTTCTTGCTGTTCTTAGATTTCAAATCACTGTAAGGGTTGAAAGCATTCTCTCGAAGGGACCTAATGTCAATATGTGTGACAAATAAGGAATGATTATTTTGGCTTCAGGCATTATTGAGATGCATGTGCTTTGCAGATATTTTTGTGTAATGCATACACGGGCCTTTCTTATGTGACAAAATAAAATAGCATTAAGTAGCATTTCAGGCTTTTAGGGAAGGGAAGGGAAGGGAAGGGAAGGGAAGGGAAGGGAAGGGAAGGGAAGGGAAAACCACCAAAATCTGTTTTTACTAGTAATATACAAGAAAATACAAAAAATAATAAACCATATAAAGCACATCTGCAAACAATGCAAAGAAAATTCTATTCATAATTTTCCCATCTAGTCAGTCTATGGTCATAAAGATTCATATATGCCGTATAGATATAAATGGTGGATTTTCTAGGTACATAAATACTGACAAAGAACTATGGATTTTGTCAGAGAAAATACCAGTGGACGAATTACACTTTATATATTTTATTGAGAATAGGAGACAAACATTCCATTCAGATATGGCAAATATTTAGCCCCAATAGCTGTTCACTCAGCTGTAAGAACAAACAGAGTCTGAACTAAGACCTTAGTTAAGAAACTTTCATATGTGAGTTCTTTTATAACTGGAAACTTGTGGACAAATACAGAAGGAACATATGATACAGATAAATCAATCTTCAAAGATAAAGAAATAAGTAAACATGCAACAGACTGTACTTTGCCTCTGCTAAAGTTAGTGTATTTTATGAATAATTTAGGCACATGGTTAAGCAAAACCGTGTGTTTATTTTTGTGAAAGGCATTACTTTTTAAAAAATCATGTTAAAATCCAAGTCTTCTGACTTCCACAATTTCATGACATAATCTCACCACCTAGTCAGTAATTTTATGCATTCTCACATAAATAGTCCTGAGAGCTTCCATATAGTATGCTTACTTCTCCAGCAGGTATCTTTGCACCTACTTCCGTCCCACATACTTAGCATAAAGTGCCTTTTCTGAATTAGTTGGCAAAGCCATTAAAATTTAGTTACTTAAACCCCATTGAAGTTCCCATGTTGCTGTGATATTTGCAAGACTGTACAATCTCAGTTCAGCAAAATACATATATACAAGAATAAATAAAAGCACTACAAAAGTTCTGGTTAGATCTAAAGGACTATCTACATGGTTAACAAAACCCATTCAAGTGATCTCTTGAATGAAAACCTACCACATGATTCTTCGAAAGTAATTTAGAATTGTCTGTAAGTCTCACGTGTACTTTCTCTTTGTTACAGAAGTGGAAAATGGTATGCAGAAGCTTGTATCAATGACAAATGGGAAGAGAGAGAAGCAACATAAGAAGACGTGGAAAAATACATACATGGTTCAATGCTCTGCAGGGACTTAAGAAAAGAAAATGACCTGAAACCCTGTCCATACTTAAGTTTATAATAAAAATTCCATTTATCCAAAGGGAGACCAGACTTCACAAAATAAGGCTGACGGGGATTCACTGAACAAGGTTAATATACATATTAACCTACTCTTACTGATTATCCTAAAAAGTAATACTGCAAAACTTTTTCAAAATGTGCCATGAAAGTAAAGACTCCAAATCAGAATGCATACTATATAACATTAAATATTTGCTTTTAAAACTCGATTTGTCAGGATATGGCCATGCAACTGAACATGAGCAAAAATGATTTCAAGACGACAATCAGTGAATTAACACTTTTCCAGACTACTCTAATAATGCACTTACTCCTTAACACTGGAGTCAGACATAAAATTAAGAAGATTAGATGAGGTAATGAATGAGGTCTGACCAGGAACACTGGCAGGAGTGAATTTACTTCAGGACTAAGCAAGCAGCATCAGAATTAAATCTATGGTTCATGTTATGTGATGAGGAGTGGTTATAGTCATACTTTCGTTCAAACAAAATAAAAGGACAAAAATCTGATCCCAGTGAAGCCTCTGGAAGTTTTATAAATAACTTAAGTGAATAAGGTTTTTACTCAGTGCTTTTAACTTAGTGACCATAAGAAAACCATGACAAACAGTAATGAAGATAGATAGACAGAAGTAGTGCTGGTTTTCTGAGTGTGCGAGCAGACTGAAACACAGCTGCGAGAAAATGTGTGTATACTGGAATTGGATGTTACATGTGAACACTAATTATAATACTATTAATTATTTTACCTCAAGTAATTTTAACACTAGTATAATGTGGCCATGCTGATTCACCTTCTTTGAAGGTAGTGACCTTCAGGCCCAGAGAGGGGACAGTTCCAGGACCTGCTGGGATAGCTCGGAAGTGAAAAGATCCAAAGTGTCACCTCTTTCAGACATGCCTAACACCCAAATTAGTCAGTCACACTGAGTATCAGACCCAAATAATTTTCTATAAGCAATCCTCATTTCCATAAACATCAGCTGATTCTATCCATAGTGGTATTGGCTTCATTCTACACTTAACCTTTTTGTTTCCAGATTTATAGTCTCAAACAGCTTTTATTCTTTCTTTTTTTCCCGCATTCTTTTTAAAATTCCAGAAATCAACGGTATTTAAGTTATTAAGCATTCACTGAAGTACAAAACCATGTGTCCCTAGAAAGGGACAGGAATAAAGATAGAACAGCAAGGCAGTCATTTCAGAAGATTACACTTTTACTGAAATACTCCGTAAGTTTATTGTTCTTGGTACCTGGTTGGTGATTCCAGGAGATATCCTTAGCACTCTAGATAAAAAATTCACTGTTGCTCAAAAATTATTCCTAGTTTAGGGATGTTTATGTTGTTCTCTTTTGGAACTGATGTCCATAAAATGTCTCCCAGCTCCCCTAGAGTGCTTTGATATTATAGCTTTATACCGAACAGAGTCTACAAAGCAAGGTGAAAAGAATCTATAGGCAAAATTTCCCAAATATTTACAAGTCTATTGTCAAGCGTTGCATAGTCCATTCAACATTACAGCTGACCAAACATTCCTAACATTGAACTATGAAGCAGGACTACGAAGTTCAATGACAGTGTGCTAACCATAGCAAAAGAAGGCAAAGGCTAACCCTTGGAAAGAAAGTGAAGGAGCTAACTAGTAAGGTTTAGGAACAACTCGTCATGATGTATGTCTCTCAGGAGGTTAGAGCTTTTATTGTGAGGTACTCATGGAATTCCTGAGAGGCAGCGATGACAAACGAGTCCTGAGTCAGAAAGTGAAATAAATTTTAAAGGAAGGAAACTTCACTTCAAGGCAAGTTGAGCAAAGTAAGGTAGTCAGAAGTTATGGAAAATATTTTAAATGATAAACAAAATCCCTTTTCTTTATAATTTTTATGCAGGATTTAAAACATTGCATTAGAACCCTTTTTAATTGAATAAATTTTCCCATTGCAGCAGTCTTAGCAGCTAGATAGTCAGCCATGGATAAAAGGAGAGTACCCAAGGATCTTTGCTCCTCAGCTAAGATGAACAGTGTAAATATACCTTTATGGCTTTTATTCTCTCCCTCATTGATTTTTGGACTTTATATCACATGACAAACGTTGAATTTCCTTGAAGAAAATAATTGTCTTACAGTGTAATTTTACACTCCTCTGAAGAACAGAGATGAGATTTTCGCTAAAACAAAATCCAGGGATTTTAAGTTGATGGAGATAATGACATGAAGCCACTGTGGCAAACAGGAGAGAAAAATCTGCTTTTTTCTTTGTCTTGGCTTTAAACTTGCTGAAAATGATAAGAGTGCAGTGTTGATCAAATGGAGTGACAGAAAGCATGAAATCCAAAGCCCAGTAGGATATCCACAAAAAGGAAGCAGAACATTTGTCAAGGAATGGGAAAATCACCCTCTGGCAATTTGCAATCATCACAAGAGGACTGCCAACAAATAAAAAAGTATTCCCCCAAATTCAGTTTGTTAACTTTCTTCTTACTTAAACTCATGACATTATTGGAGCATAAACACTAGTAATATGCCAAGTTCTTTTCTACATCAATTTCTCTTAGCAAATAACAAAACAGTAAAAGTATTTTTCAATAAGTAACAGTATCAGAATAACAGGAAAGAAATCATTAACTTTTTTTCCATTATGGGGAAAAAAAAATCTTTCAATATGATCAAAATACTAGACATTCTTTTTACGCTTCCTCAGGACAAGGCTTTTCCTGAAGGTACTTTCAATATGTACTCTATGCTGTATATATATTACACAGAGGGCATGAGATTGTGCTAGTGTACACTGTACTTCACTGTTTCTTATTTTTAGCAAACACTGCGCAGCTCCTTGTCCAGGGCAACTGGCATGTACTATCCAAAATTGTGGTTTATATAGGGAAACTGAATGATGGAGAACATGCAGTTTCCTCTGTTGTTTAAATTACGTCAGTGTGTTTTTACTCAAACAAAAACTAATCTAACAGCTGCTGTGTACTTTTGTTTACATGCTATATGTCAAATCGTATTGTCCCCAAGGTACTTATGAGAGATGCTTTAGCAGTCATTTTCTTAAATACTGATGCCTATCCGAATTTGGATTTTTCCACCATTGAACAGAATGACAAGCACACGATTGCTGTACTTAAAGCAATCTTTCACAGCTGCTTTGCTTTTTCAGTGATCCCATTAAATTGACGGCATATGCCTGTGGGGTCTACAATGTTACAATACTGCTGAACAAGATGTTGATTGTACAATACAAATTTGTACAACAGAACATGGCTTTATTGTGGGAACCATTTCCCAGGTCATCCTTCAAATTTTTTTTAACCTGAAGCAAAATTTAATTTAAAACCTTACCTATCTCTGTGACCTTTACCGAACACCTGGTTATATTAATTGTTTAGAAGTGCAAACTCTAGCACTCAGTGGTTAGTAGGCATGAAAACCTATGAAGTCTCCTCAGTTCCTAAAATGAGCATGAGTCATGTCTTTTCTTGAACTGAACGAAGTAGCTGTGCATTAAATATGCTGGCACATCTTCTGCTTGAGCAAGTGGACCGAAATGGTGTGAATTGTTAATGCCTTGCTGCTTTGGTTCACGGCTTGTGATTGATCATTTGTAACTATATCTACTCCTTGTTCCATGAAATCAAGTATGGAGTAATGGGTTCATCAGATTTTTGGGTTAAATTGAGAGTGAAGAGGTACTGTGTGTGGAAATAAGAGTTGCCATGTTCGGGGCTGGCCTTGTAACAGCATGGAATCTAAAGGCGATATTCAAAACCACTTCACTCATCATACGCTTACTGATTCTGAATAGGGTCCATTTGCAGGGGACATTTGGTAGTTTTCCAATACACTTTATGCCTCTTTCTCCACTTCTACCACCCTGCACATCTTTTTTTTTTTAAAAAAAAAAACAAACTAGAATAGCTTATAACAGGTCAGCATAGAAAACTAATAGATTTAAATAACTTGCTATGTAAAAGTAAAAATAGCCTCAGACTGAAATGACTGTCCTTCTACTAATTGATGATACTACCTAAATATTAAGTCATGTGCGTGACTCGGGCTATAAAGAACTCAGCAAAGTTTTACTCATTATTCCGAATTATAATCTCATATTTTGTAGAAAATTAGCTTTCGAGGCAGAAAGAAAGAGTTAAAATAGCCTTAATTTTACTCCTCAGTCCATTCATGTGCAGGAATGACACATATTTCCAGACACTACAACATGGCTTGTGACTTTGCAAACAGCAGTGCGTGGGACCACAGCAAATACAAGCCAACAACAAGCAGAAGTGACAACTTGCGATGGCCTGCAGGAGAGTAATCACATTACAGTATCTCCACAGAGCAAGAAAGGTAATGTATGTCAGTATCTACACTGCTGCAATGCTCACAACATTCTGTCTGTGCAACAGAAGCCTCACTATACTTACTGTGCTATCTCATCTCCTCTGGTTAAATTTCACCAATTCAGAACAAAACATACCAACCGTTTTAAACATACCAATTGTTTTAAAACAATTTACAGAAGCTATTTAATTATATGCGAATGTTTAACTTGGAATGAATGAATCACTTCAGTCACATGAAACTTACAACCAGGTTTCCCCTCTGCTCTTGTGCTGGAGTTCAGAGACAAAACTAAAATCTGGACAAATTGAAGACCAAAAGAGAAATACAGAGTAATAATTGACTACTATTGCTCCTCATTTAGGAGTAAAGGAATGGAAGGGAATTAAATGGAAAGAAAGTGAAAGGAGTGTACTGCATATATACATCTGTTGTGATGACTATAGCCATATTAAGACAAAAAGAGAGATACAGCAGTTTAGTTCAATTTAATCCAATCTAGGTCATACAAGATTTTTAATCTTTATTCTTTGTTTAATATTTATCCTGATGAATCTAAGTATAGTGCAAGTCTACAGCAACCTAGTCGAAGAACAAGTTTCTTCATTAAGAGTTTTGGGAGACTTCAATCCATGCAACATTGGAGGCATACAGGAAGCAACTGTGAATGAAGCTGCTTTTTTCAGAACTTGTTTTGAAAGTTCTCTATCTTTTTCCCTCTTTTCTCCTCCTGTCTTTATGTTAGCCCTAGAGAAACCTTGCTGAGGTCAACTTTCTACATTTAAGTATTTAATCAGGCTCTTTTTTAACTAGTCAGACTCATGATGGCTTTGTTGGCTTACAATTGTTGGGAAGCTTTCCCACACTTATGCAAGCAGCTGTGCCACCATTTGGAAGAGGTTTATCAAACCTATAGAAGTTTTTTATAAAAACCAATCATTCTCCTGGGTATTTCTTTTTTTTAATTGTGACTAACTTGCAGATGCGCATCTCTATTTTGAAAACATTCAGTGCTGAAGCAGTTACAGAAACCTGTCCAGATGAAATTGCAGCAACCAGCCAATGAAAGGCCAAGAAGACTTCCTCAGCCACAGTAAGCTTAGAATTCTTCAAAACAGCTGGTTCTGATGCATTACTGCAGTCCACCTGGTAAGTTCACAGGATCACACAATGGTTGGATTTGGAAGGGACCTCTAGAGATTGGCCATCTCCCTGCTCAAAGAAGGGTCAAGCTAGAGCAGATTGCTCAGGGTTTTCTCCAGTTGCATTTTGAATGTCTCCAAGCATGAGACTCCATACCATCTCTGAGCAAACTGTTCGGTGTTTGACCAACCTCACAGTAAATTTTTTTGTCTTATGTTGAAGTGGAATTTCCTGCACTTCAATTTGTGCCCACTGCTTCTTATCCATTCATTGAATACTACTAAAAAGAATCAGGATCCATCTTCTTTACTCCTCCTGCCCCAGCCTGTGCTGGTGGATCGGGTTATACCTCTCCAGCTGCAGCACTTAGCATTTCCCTTTGTTGAACTTTATGGGATTCCTGTCTGCCTATTTATACATTCTTTGTCCAGCAGTTCTTCTAATGTGCAAAAGTTCTTTAAGACTTATAAGAAGAAGAAAAGGAACAATACATATTGCCTAACTTAATAAGCATATAATTTATGTAGAAGGTAGAGAAAAGTCCTGGAGAAAATGAGGGTTAACCTTCATAACTATGACCTCATAGATATTAATTTCATTCAGGCAAAAGGCTCACTCCTAATGGACTACAGCCTGAAAAACTACTACCTATGAAGGGATATATTCAGATTTCATAGCAAGCAACTCCAGATATTACTCTAAAAAAAAATTATTTAAAAACCAAAGGTGCTGTTCTCCATTCAACCAGATATACATACTGCCAGGGAGGAGAAGGAGGAAAAATTGATCTCGTCATTTTTTTGCACTCTAATTTACTGAGTCAAGTAAAGATGCTTTATAATGGACCTTAATGCTGTTTCAGTGCTCTGTTCGTTACAACTCATGGTGCCAGCAGCTACACATTTGCCAGACCAATTTAAACATCTTTTTTATTTTCCCTGCTCATACTACGCTTTCTACACTAAAGAGAATAAGGTACGTACAAGGGGCTACATTCTCTATGTCAAATAAATTCAATAGATTCAGTTGTGCTTTCTAATGGAGTTTTAGAACTTCACACAGGTGAGTGGAACTGAGGACCGAGCACTTAGTTTTATTTAAGTATCAAATTTTCATGTAAAATGTAGAATTCTTCTATTACTATATATAGTATATACAATAATACATTGTACACACAACATATTAGTAGACATTTACTATAATAATAATATTCTGTATATAATAATATACAGTTTATACTATATTACATTCTATTATACTACATTACATATATTATTATAAATTGGTCTGAATAGACCAATTAATTAGCTGCATTTGTTGATGCCAGTTCTTACTGGTCTGACAAATCAATGAATATACTCCCTTAAGAGTAGGCAATAGAGGTATAAAAGGAGAAAAATACTCTGGCCCACACAGTACTTGATAGTAGGCATAGAGCCAATTTTTATATCTCTATGGGAAATGTAACGATATGCACTCCACAGACATGTGCTTCTAAATTCAGAATTGTGATCCTAGCTAGGTTAAGAATAAAACCACTTCTCTAGCTATGGGATCAGTGCCAGTTTACTTTTCCTGGGTCTGTCAAACAAGACATGTCCGCTAAATTCCACATCTGAGGATAGAAATGTTAGGCTGAATCTGAAGTTAAATGTTAGGATGAAGTGCAGAAAAGAAATATCTGGGTTGATTCTTAGACAGGTCATGTAATTGGCATCAATGATACTTTTGTCACAGTACAGGATTTCACACTGAAGGCAGGGTTAAGTGTTTCATAATGACTGACTATATTTAAATGCTGGTTTTGAAGGAGATATTTTAGTAGTAACTTATGCTTATATATAAATGCTGCAAGTGCAGTTACATAGTCTGTGATTTAAGAATATGAGGCACACAAAGGCTTAATCCATATCTTATTATCCACTGTGCCGCTGATATCATCGGTACCATAAATTCAAAGTGCCACCAAAGAGATAAATAGTTCCGTCACATGGAGCAGGAAGGCTCTGAATGTATCAGTGGATTCTTTTTTCAACAGTACTGGCAGGGTGTATGTCCAGTTTCTCCTCAGACAGTTTTGGGGAATGTTTAGCTGAGGCTATCATGCTCTTCGTGTTACAGCTATTTTCATAAGCATTCTCTGTATTTTTTTTAATAATCAAGAATCTTTTTTTTTTTTTATATCTTTGATTTGAAAGTAGCTGTAAACTTTGAAATAACAAGAAAATGCTCATAATGAAGACAGCCTTCTGTCTTCCAGGCCAGTGAATGCTATCTGGCTTGTGAGAAGAGTCAAAAACCCCTGAAAACTCTACTCCTAGCTGGGATGAAATCTGATTTGCTTCTCTGAAAGTGGTTAGGACTAGAAGAGAAACAAGTAGACTACTCACATAGACATTTGTTGAGGCGCACAACCCTAAGAATTTAAGACTCCTTTTAATGATTTACAAATGCTACATCTTCCTTGTATACTTCTCCCATGATAGGAGGATTATTTATAGACACGGGCACTTCTAAACTCTGAAGCTCTTCAACTAATTTATTTAAAACCTTGTACTAAAAACTTTTGGTCTGAATAACAAAGAGAGATATTCAGCAATAAGGAAAAAAAAAGTCATAGGGATATATACTTAAATTCCTAATTAAATTTATAGTACAAAGACATAGCTATTTGTTAGAAAACAGCCCTGAAGGAAAGCTCAAAGAAGTAATTCTTAGCCTTCTTAAACAGAGTTGGAATGATGTCTTATATAGACCATATACAAGGGTAAAAGAGAGAAACTGTGTGTGTGTTATGCCATTGAAACTGTAAGAAAAAGCTCTCAGACTAAAGAAGTATCTACAGAAAAAAAGACATGCAATCACTAAAAAAAGATGAAAAATTATGCAAATATTAAAATGCTAGAATTGCACAAAATAGCTTCATTCATGAGCTTATTTACTGACTATTTGCCATTTTTAGCTCAATTTAAGTGCATCAATCTACACAAAGGATTAAAAAAATAAGTCCAGATTCGCTAAGTCCTCGATGTAACAAACAGAAAACCTGTCCTACAAATTGTACTTACCACTTATGATATTGCTAATTTTTTCTCCACATACATTGTATTAGTATCTCACTGGAGAAGTAAGATTCATCCTCAGTGTGCAATTATCTGAAAACTTTTTAAAAAAAAAGACGTTACTGCAAATAATTAAGACCAAGTTCTTTAACAAATATGTTAAGAAAAAAAAAAAAGCCCCGCCATAGTATGAATATGCTCTAAACAGCTACAAAGTAAATATTTACCACTTAGAGAACAAATGTCTTTGCAATTTAGTCTATACCTCACATAAAATGCAGAATGTACAGCTGTCGATCCTTTGATTTCCAGTAATGACTATACACATAGGCAAGTACAGCATTCTATATATGCAAATTTATTAGAAATGCAAGAAATCAAATATTCCAAGTTATCCTTGGAAAAAAAAGTAATTGCAGGTATAACAAAACGTTATGTAGTTTTTGGCAACTGAAATAGTATGAAATGAAAAAGAAAAATGTAGATGCTTGTGAAAAATGAATCTACTTCTGATAGATGCTGTAAACGTACATGTAACAGGAAGCTCTACTTCAAAGACTTTATAGACAGACTAAGTAAGATACAGAAGGAAAACTGTTATCAATTCTAATTAGTTTAGCCACACAAAAAGATGAATATGCTGCGCAAAATTTTTTAATGTGTATTCATAGACCATAGATGGTCATGGTAGAACAACAATATAACGTAGCAATGTCTTAAAAGTTACTCTGTGACTTCAGCAAAAGACTCCTTAGCAGTGGAAAGTGTATGGCCTACCAGTGCACATCTGAGTTACCCTGGGTGCTGCAGAAGAGAAAGACGGGCTTGATTTTCCCTACTACACTTTTATGCTAACTGCATGTTTTGACTAGAGCACGCATGCTTTGAATAAAAAGATATGCTAAACTCTAGAAATGTCACAATTGCTTAATTTAACCTCTGATTCCTATTAACGATACGAATACATGGTTTTGTATTAGTTTAAATGTTTAATTCTAAGTAACGTTTTATTCTGCTAGCAAAGATAGAAACTCTCCTTTAGAAAGATTTAGAACCACACACCCCAAACACAAAAATGTTTTGGCTTGTTGTATACCATCACAACAGGGGATATCACAAGCCGTTTCTTGTGCCCACAGTCAAATTCTAAATTATGCTTATTGTCCATGTCCACATTGTTCTGATTTTTCCTAGTCACGCATCACAGCTATTGTTTTAGAGCAAATCCTCCCACTATTAGGATTTTGTGCTGAACCAGGTTTTCAGATTGAATAACAAAAAGTCATATATCTGAGTCAATTCAAAACATGTATTTCTTCATAGCATCCTTTTAAATACTATTTACTTGTTACACATACTTCAAAACAATTGATTATTGGATACTTAGGTTACCTTTCTCCAGTTTGCGCAGAAATCATAATACTTGAGAATATGTACAATAGCTGGTTTTATATTGTGCAATACTATTCAGTGAATGCAAATTTTATGAAAGAGGTGAATCATCACTATAGGAGTCGTGTGATTAAAGCAGAAACTGTCACTGAAATGATGCTAGTGAAATTACCTGTCATTCTTTGGAAGAAAGTCTAAGATCTCACACAAGTTACTTTTTGATGACAGAAATGGCAATACTTTGACCAGGAGAAATTCATTGTTCATGGAACTGTTGAAAAGAAAAGACAAGAGGAAAATACTAATGACATTATTAACCCATCATGCCTATTTCAGGTCAGTCAGGTGAATATCCTAAGCTGTCTTTTTCAAGGCGCTCACAGAGAAAACAGAGCCAAAGTATGAAGAAAATTTTGAGTCTTGTAAATTTTAAGAGGAATCTATCCCATTTTAAAAATCCCACATTCAACTGCAATAACACATGTTCAAGTGTGAAAAACACATCTCCTACCTCAACAGAATCCACATTCCACATCTGACATTGCACACCAAACTTAGGAGAGATGCTGCCTCTCCAAAAAATAAGACAAAGAGAATACACCATCAATGAAGTTTTGTGTTTCCTTGGTTGTTTTTTTTTTTTTTTTCTTTTTTTCACTTTGAATTGTAATTACGGTAGCTTCAATGTTGTTCTAACACACACAAACGTGGAACTCTTTTGAAGGTGTTGCATACCACTTAGGATTGCTAAAATACAACATACTCCCTCCACTTGCCCATTTTTGCTCGTATTTGCCATATATAGGCCCAAATGCCATGTTTCTGACCCAGTTCTAACCTAACTCAGAACACTTTTTCTGGCAAGAGAGAAGATGGGAAAAGATGCAAATATATTACAACTTCTTACAATGGTGTCAGGGTCCTCCAATAGTGGTAGGTTTGGGAGAACCAGGTTCAAGTCTAATGAGAACCAAACAGAATGTGGACCTGTACTCAGAGCCCCCCTAAATCAAATTCTAGTCTCAGATCTCCATCTTAAAAAATGTTTGGAAAGATCTTAGCTCAGTAAGAGTATTATTTTAGACATTTTCTAAACTTGGGCAGGACAGAAAAACTGTTTCATACTAGTTCAAATATAAAACAAACAGAAAAAAAATCACTATTTATCTTGTCTCTTCTTTCAAATTTCCTAAACATATTTATCATTCTTTCCAATTTTAATTGCATTTCAGCATGAAAAAAAAAAAATTCCTTCCATGAATTATGAATCCTATTTGACACACATCAGTATATTGATTGCTGTATGGTAGATGCGCAGTTCTTCCATCAGAAGCCAGTACAGTGACTAAATGGAGATGGGAGGCAGACTGTGAAGATTGTATAGTCTGGTAAATCTGCCTTTTGGAGAATTGGAACAGACACAACAATTGTTCACTGTGTCCTTTTTTCTCATTCATTCAGCGAAACAGATCTAGCATAAATGAAGTGAGAATGTTATCACCTTTGTCAGGGTTTCAGAACAAAAAGAATCAAACATCCTTCAGTTGCGCTTCAGACTTTCCTGCCAAGATACCACCAGTATTTGGTGAATTCACATCACTCTGCACAGCTGGTCCACTTTTTCACTAATAGGTAAAAGTCTGAAAAGAAATAGTTACTGACTACAGAGAAACAAACACACTTTTCACACAGTAAAAACAATCTGCTGGGCATTTTGCTTATTACACATAGAAAAACCTCACATTTCAATTGTTTTTTTAAATCACGCTAAGTGAATGACACTGCAAGTGGAAGGAATAATGTCCTGTTCAAATAACAAATAATATTTGTATTCAAGGAAAAGGAAAATGCTCTGCTTCTGAGATATTCTTTGTGATTTGACTACACCATGACTGGGGTTGTCCCAGATGAGGGCAGTATGCTAGGAAATTATCAACATATGCACCATATGTACCATATGCTGCCTTTATTCTTCTACTTTTCTTCAGACATCCACTCAAAGACAGGATATTGGACTAGATGAAAGTCCAGTCTGCCACAGTATTGCAATTTTTATGGTTATTTGTTTTTGTTTTCAATTTATAAGCAAGAAATATGTTTTCTTTTTAAATCACTAAACTGGATGAAATACCATTTTGAAGATTTTAAAATGTTTTTATTTTATACTTACTGCTGCATTAATACCTGAGACACTGATTTTCAATTGATTTTAAATGTGTTGACCTTTCTACATTCATCTTTCAGTGGAGGATCAGACACTTGTATAAAATTCAAATGGGAATTGCATATAAACATACAACTTTTCCTTTGGTCTTAGTTCTCCTTCCCCTGCACCAAGTGGCATGTACATGCTAGAATTTTCCCAACAGTTTTTCTCTTTCAGACTCATTTGTTTCTTTCCACTTCCATGCGACCTTTATTCTTGTGCTGGCAAAAGTTATTTAGATGGGTATGCAGTGAATCAGAGTCTAGAAACTATTCCAGATTAAAATTGACAATTTTAACTGGGGTTTTTTTTGGCGTACATCATCTTCCCTATGTGGTTCACTGAATGATGGAACAAAACCCTTGTGCCGTCCAGGGAGCTGCAGAAGTCCTACAATGACAGGGCACAAGTGGTGGATGCTTCTTTTAGCAACAGCGCTGGAATACACTGACTTGAAATGTACCCAAAACTATGGCCTCAGTCACTTTTGGATACCCTTTACAGGCAGTCCACACATCTACAAGACCTCATGGATATCAGTGTAATAATTAATATTCTATGTCAAAACATCCCCACAAAAAAAAAAAATAAAGATTGATTAATATTGTATCAAAAAGTACTGAATTTGTGTGATGTTCCAAAATTATTGCTGAACTTTTTGCTCCGATGTACAGACAAGTTTGATGTGCGTTTTGATTACCCTCATCATGTTGAAAGTATTGTGAACCTAGACAATAGGTTCTAAGAACATTTATTGCAGAAGTGTTACTATTCACATTTGCGTGCAATTTCTTGAATATATATTAGCACCAATGGTGACAGTGATAAAACTAGATATCATCCCATATTTTGTAATATGAAACTATCACAAGCAACATTAGAAAACTGACAGACATATGACCTTTCGTTAACTGAGCCAGATATAGTTATCCTGGGTATTGTTTTAGTGGATGAAAATTATAATTACAATAGAACAGAATAGAATATTTCAGTTGGAAGGGACCTACAATGATCATATGGTCCCACAGACTTTAAAAAAAATGGATTACACAATTCAGAGAGGCCCGAACGCTAATATTCCAGGCATTCAAAATTCCTTACATGTAGTGGAAATCTACAAAGTATTCCATGTTGTGAATCAGCCCTAAGTTTGAAAAGTATTTAAAATTTATTTTTAGAAGCTTATTTCAAATATATCACAGATTAATGATAGAAATGAGGTGATATAAAGTATATATGCCATACTTGTTTTGGGACAAATACATACAACCTTCTAGACCTACCTGAAAACGAACACAGCATATCAATTCTTCTAAAACCTACTGAATTGCCAAGAAAGTATAAAACGACTTATACAGGAAAAAAGATTCTTGTATATAGTGGAACTTTAAAATATGTTGTTATGTGGTTACAGTGTCCTATCTTTTAAGACAAACATTTTAACTACTGAATATTTATAATTAAATATCTAACCTAATCAAAATTGACCATATTTTCAAGCATGTATAACAGATATAACCCATGCCTCAACTAATCTTAGAAATAATGTTCCTTGGTAATAAATTCTCAGATAACGTACTGTTAGACAGCACACACAAAAGTAGGAGAAGAAATAGGCATAATCAGAAGCAAGGTGGCTACTAGGCAAAGACAAGCAGATTAAAGAGCAGGAGGGATGTCAGGAAAGAGAGAGCACAGAAGTAAAATTCCCCTTATCTAACCTGAACATACATATAATACCTGTTTTGTTGAATTCCAAGGCTTTGTAATTTAAGGGTTCTTTTGGCTGTTTTTTTTTAAGAATAATCCATAGTTACACAAAAGCAATAAAACTGCGGTAGCAATGAAGGTACTTTGGAGATGCATTCATTCAAACATGCTAATAAACAAAGGTTACCTTTTCAATTTGATTTTGTGATGCAATAGTCTCATATATCCTGCCCTGTGCAGTTCTTAAACACTAAAATTCTGTGAGTGGTGTCCTCAATAATCTTCTACATGCAGTTGGAAATCACAGGCTTGGTTTTCTTTTGCTTGACGCCACTATGAAGAACCAGGCCATTCACTGTCCAAGATACTTTCTTCATTAATGACAGATGGACTGAAAGAAAAAAGAAAAAAACAGCAAAGTCAATATTTGGCTTCAAAATTAAAAACGGACACATCATGCTCCCCTTTCCCTATTACTATCACTTAGATGCTGGTATTTTCTGAAATACTACCACCAGCTTCCTACTAACCGTGACATAAGCTGTAGCAAGCTGTCTGCAGTGATAGCCTGCATAAATCATCATTCCTGAAGGGAACAGATGTTCAGGGTATGAAAGAGTAATACCACAATTTAGTCATAATTAAAATTCACCTTAGCATGCCTCTATCAGTGAGCAGAGAGGAACATTTCACTTCTCACCTACAAAAATGAAATGCCTCTCATTTCTTCTGCTTCAGGAAAATTAAGCCTGAACCTTTTGTACATTGTTTGAGTTCCATATCTGACACGGCATCATATAAAGGACAATTTTATTTCGCTTCAACTGTTAGTTTTCTTCTTTTTCCAAACACTAGAAAATGACCTCTAAATGGTGTATTGCCTCTGCACAAAATGCACTTACAATTAAATCTTCAAAGGAGACTGTTGTACATGGCATGCAGAAATATAATCAGTAGCTATCTAGCTACAGATCAAAACTGTGCCAATAAACATACTCATTGTACTGATAACAATTCAGTCTGAGCTGGATATATTTAAAAACTTAGGGGCTAAAGGCCTTTAAAAAATATTTAGTAATCTAAGATCACTAAAATCAGTGGGAGGAAGAGGATTAACTCGGGAAAAATTTGATCCTTAGCCTTGTAACTGCCATTAATGTTAATGGAATGTGTCTATACACATAATTTTGAAAATGTAAGCCTCATACTGCTATTATTACAGTTGGATTACATTAGATGCATGACAGTTCTTTTGAAAAATTGGTTTCAATTCACAAATCTTGATATCGTGAGGCTACTTTATTATGAAATATAAAGCATGTGTTGATTATGTTAACAAATATGTCTCTAAACCCACTAAAGTGTAACTGGCTGAGCTTTGCATAGTGATTTAAAGTTCTAAGACAAAAGATAATTTATCTTCTCATCAACATTGATATTGGCAATCAATTTGAAAAAACACTCTCATTAAACCAGTTTCCCAATTAAATATCTTTAGTGACTGTCAACCTACGGAACTTCACACTGGATTCTAAAGTCCATGGATTAGATCCTCAGTGAATGTAAATTAGCTAACCTTATTGAATTCAGTACAGCTACAGTAACTTACCAGGATTGAGAATGTGAATTTATAAATCTATTAACCCAGTAGGGGTCATTTTGTAACCGAAGTTACTTCTCAACAAGTAAGTGAATTTCAAATTTACATTTGAAAAATTGTGGTTTGTTTTCACCCACGAGGATGCATCTACATTAGTGTTCTAGTTCAAACAAAGACTGCCGTTTATAAGTGAGGAACTTACAGCTTCCACTTAATGTACTTTGATTCATATCACAGAGTAGTTTCAAAGCATGCAAACGGATATCCTTTGGATGAAACTAAACCAATGGATGCGCTCCAGAGATGTACCTAGAGCCCTTCCATAACTCCACTGCACAGGCTAGAGCTAGCCCAGAGTAAAATCTCTTAAAATGTGTATAGTGTGGATTTTCAGTTCCTTTGTACTAACTGCTTCGTTCCACAGATCTGTTTCTCTGGTGCTGTACAATTTGTTAACACAGATGTGTTCATTTTCCTGCTCCATTCTCCAGAGCTCTTCCTGTTACTTGTAGAATTTATGAATTTTGCTTTATCTTTACTTTTGAAACAGCACAAATACGCACTTGTAGTTGTCAGGAAGGTTTTCTGTGCTTGCTGTGAAAACCAACTGGCATGTGCACTTGGTATGAACTTGTTAGAAATCTGCTGCTAAAACTCTAAACATTCCCATTGCCGCTGATCAGGTTCCAGCATCAAAGGACTTTGCTAATGCCAGTTGTACTGAGTAGACTCTTAGGCTCAAAATAGCCTTTTACATAGTGTATTTAAAACTAGAATGCCAGGTAGGATACAGATGAGTGAAGAGCATTAGTTCTTACCTGCCACAGCTAAAAGCAACAATGCTAGACTGGGAAATGCAGGGAGACTTCACTGAATGGCATTAACAATTCTGTGTGTTTCACAGTCCTTATTATTACACAATTGGGAAAGGTTTATTACTATTGTTTTGTTATTCATTTAGAAAGCATGAAAGTTTTACTAAATCCATTTTAGAAATGGCACCCCTGAAAAGTTGTACAGGATCTCACAGAAGAGCTTGAAAAAATCTCCTCTCTGAAAGGACATGCTCAAATATCAACCACCGATCCATACAGAAAAGTTACTTTTTACTTGATGAACAACAACAGTTTATGAAGACATTTTTCTTATGGACATTATTTTTTATGTTAGTAACTCCCATTTGTGTGAAAAGATTATTTTGGTTGACTGTGTAAGACACTCTGTCCACTCAGCATATAGGATGGCTTGACCATCTCTTGGTCCCTCCATCAATACAGGTTCCAAGTCGCATGAGACTAGTAATGAGGAAGATGCATCTCAGAATTCATATGAACAGCATATCTTGAATCACACTTTCATGTGACTTATCCATGAATTCCACTTCTGATACAAGAAAGCAGTGATCTTGTAATAAAGAGGTGGTTGCAAGACCAGTTTAACTACTGGTTGAAAAACATCTCTACTAATATTGGAAAACAGATCTTAAAATCTCAACTAAGCAACACCAGTGAGTAAAAAGATGGACTGACTGTCATTTGGAAATTTTTGAAAATGGTATGTTTTCAGAGAAGTTGCAGAAGGTGGTTCAGCCTTAGAAGAAGGGGCTCTAACTTGCATTGACAAATCTAGTCTAAGTCTGTGCCATGATTTAGTTTGGTAGGGTATTCATTTATACAGTTATTGGACATACATTATGTGCTATTTCCCATATAAGCAAGTATGACAAGTCAGCTGTCATACAACAGCAAAACAATGTTTTTCAGTTTAGGTATGCTACACTAGGAGTAATTTGGTTTCCTCCTGAGCAGAGTGGTACTTGGAAAAGAAGGGGTAGTTGATTCAGATTATAACGAAAGATGACAGAAGGTGAAACTTAGAGATCACTTGGCATTGAATGATAAGAGCAAGTAGATGCCTAAAGGTGAATTTAGGAAGATTATAGCTGCCTAAGCCAAAGAATGTGATAAAGAAAAATTTTGCCCACCCTTTAAGGTTACATCCACAGTACTCCTTAAGGCTGGCTGGAGAATTGCTCTGAAGGTCAAGCCTGTCTGTATTCTGTAGTATAAGCCTGCAAGGAGGCCTCAAGCACAATAGGAATAAGCCCTCTAGGAATCTGCAAGGCCAAAAATGCTAAGCATGACTATTTGTTCCCAGCCTTGACTGAACAAGGTGTCAATGAGGTTGTTATGTGCATGGAGGGCAGGCACTACATGGTAATGAATATACTTCTGCCACTTCAGAGCAGTGTAGACGTAAAATCAGGCACTTGAGTGTCTTTGTGTTCCCTTATTTTCAACAATAAATTACTCTTGCCACCTGAAATTGTCTGTATATTAACACTGCTATGCATCCTGAAGCGACCGTGATCCTATCTGATTTGAGAAGTTTGGCAGCTACCAGTCTTTTGGGGCTCACAAACTAGGAATCTCCAAAGCAAAATTCACTCATTGAGGGGTACTTCAGATATACTAAGTGCAGAGACAAACACTGGTAGCACTGAGTTTATCATAAAGTAAACCAGACCTGAGCATTTAAATCAAAAAATGACCTGAAGAATGGTGGTAAAGTCTCATTTATAGAAGTGGCCAAGTGTTTATATTTCCTGGGTAGAGGGAGGTCACATTCTATAATCTTCTCAGTCTGACAGACTCAGTTCCATATTTCACAGTGCCCAGGAGAGTGCTCATAATCTCCACTATGCAGGCTGGACTCAGGTCTCTCTCTTGGTGCTATTCGACTGTGCAGCAACAATGCAAAATTCCTGGGGGAAGAAAGAAACAATAGCCCTGGGAATCTGACTTTATAGACCATTGATAATAAAAGCACTTATTTGGAACTAGGGTAAGGATTTTATAATCCCAGTCTTACACAATGTCTAAACAAGGTGTTTCAGCAGAGGCATCAGATGAAATTTCAGCTTCATTCCTTTCTTCAAGATTTCTTAGTGTCTGTTGTAAATGCTGCTTCTCTGGAACCTACCCTATACTTCACACTGGTGCTGTAACTGAAAATGTTGCTACACATAACAGAAGTGATTTGATGGGATATTGGAAGGAAGTTTCTCACCCTGCTAAAAATATTTTGAGGTCTTTATGTGCCTAGGATATGTGACAGAAATAGAGCAAATATGGACAATGGAATGTAGAAGATTGCCAAGGCTTGTAGTGAGAGAGGATATACTCTATTAAACTAACAACTACAATAAGAAAAAACAGACAAGCTGTTTGACATATAAGTTGTTCTTGCATTGCTTAAATACTTAGATCATCTACAAGGACCTACTACCATTACAACAACACAACAAGTGGATTTCATTCACTTTTAGAGTTGGGAACAAAATGCAGCATCATTATATAAAAGGAGAGGTTAAGAGATCCTGGAGAGAAGGCAGCTGACAGGAGGTTTAACTGCAACCTTCAACTACCTAAAGAATGGCTATAGGAATGACAGAGAAAAAGATTTTTCAAAGGAGCACAGTAAAAGGACACGAGGAAACAGTCACAGCTGCAGCATGGGAAAATTCAACTAAATGCAAGGAAAAAAAATTGACAATAATTCAGCAGTGGAATGGCTTGCCCAGAGAGGCTGCGGAAGTTCCATCTTTGGAAATTTTCAAAACTTGACTGGATAATGCCCCAAGCAACCTGTCCTACCTTTGAAGTTAGCACTATTTGAGGAGATTGGAATAGATGACCTGCAGAGATCATTCTTAAGGCAAATTATTTGATGATTCTCAGTAATCTGCCACTGTGTAGCAGATAGTTGTACAAGCTACTGCCAACTATAATGTACCTTAATTTGTTAACCACTAAGTTAACACAAAGTGCGTGATACTCCAAATTTACAAATCTTAACCTATTTTTTATACACATCATTTACATACATTTTTATGCCAGAATTTACCATAATTTTCAAATATTAAATTATATGCTTGGTATTATGCTTAATGTTAGCTGTTGAAATTATTTAAGCAAGATCAGCAACACTATTCAATAATTTGGTACAGAAAGTGAAGATTAACTCAGCAAATTGACATTACACTGAGAGCTATGGATAAGCAGAATATATTACCTAAATGGAAGTAACCCCCCGCCCCCAAAACACACAGTAACACTGCTACTGCTAGGTAAAGTGGCTGTAAATCTTTAATCATCTCAAGATAGCAGAATTATAGTTCAAATTCATATGCCAAAGAATACCTTCCTCCAGCAAAAGAATTCTTAATGCTATGATGATATAGAGGATCACTATTAAGAATGAAGAATGTCACTTGCAGAATAACAAATATAAACTCACAGAGCACTAAAATTTTCCTTTGACATTCCCTATCTAAGTACTGACTATACTGTTCATGATCTGAGCCCAGGTTTGTGTGTTACACACATTTCCTGTTACATTGAACTTACTTCAAAATTCAGTTTTCTTATTCTTCCAACACCTATCCCCTTCATTCACAATTGCTTTCTACTGTCATCGTTGAAACCAGATTTACAGAGTTGTAAGAAACTTTCTCCAAATGATAATAAAAAGGAATAAACTTAGAGGTTTAAAGGGACTAGCACATGGTATTACAACTATATTGATATTGTATGCTATATATTATATTATGCATATGTACTCAGACACATCTTGCTTTAACTTCTTTCCATTTCCTCGTCTTGATAGAATTAAATACCAACCAATGCCTCAAACAACCCTCATAACCTCAGGAATCCAAAACTTATTGTCTGAAAAAAATATTTTAATCTATTAAAAACAGGACATAATTTTCTCAGTTCCCACTTTTTAAGATTCTGAAAATTGAGTGATATGTTTTAAAGGGTACAGAACAGTAACAGAGACATGAATCTGGAATATATATTAATACAATTAAGTGTTAATATAATAAATATGAAATTCACTGATATATATTTATGAAATAGGAAGAAACGCCCAAGTTTTCTAAAATTTAAACACTCTAGCAGTAACAGCCCATAATGTTGCATTAAATTATGTCCTCTTTTCAAATTACAGATGCCTCTGTATTTGGGAAACGTATTATGCCCAGGTCACATTCCTGTGTTTAACTAAGTTTACAGTCACTCCCTTTTCTTTAAATACTTGAGAGTTTTTTGTTTCTGCATGTTCTGAAGTGTCATCATTTATTGCCACAAGCACAATGGCTATATTTAACTAATAATGACAGCAGTTGTCATTAGATTTTAAACTAACACTAGTCTGACATATTATTTGAAGTATGTCTTAATTCTAAATTTGATTAAAATTACAAACATCCCATCTTCTCTGCCAATCAACATATTTCATCCCCTTGCCCTGAACTCTTCTATGACCTCTTCAGGAAAGCAGGTCATAGTATTAGTGTCCATTTAAACTAAAGGAGGCTCCCAGATTGTGAAAAGACTTTTATATACTTTTCACAAAACCCAAATAAAAATTTAGGTTCATCAATGAATGATCAATCTTTTTCACCATGTTTTGTGTGATAGGAATCTGAAATCTAGAATTTACTTTACAAAAATCGTATTATATTACCTTTCAAAAAATTAAGTTACATTTTACTTTGGGAACTAATTGAAAACATGTTAATGATTAGCAATTAAAACTGCTAATATTAGTCTAACAAAACAGAAAATTGATACTAAAAACTAAGCAAAAATTCCTATGATTATACTTGAGCAGTCCAGAAGCAATGAAAATTGTTTTGAGAAATCAAAAATTTGGTGTTGGTACAGTTTAAAAGAAATAATTAACATTTGTTCATGTCATTTCATATGAATTCTTCCCTTATTAACACTCAAGTAAACCTGAAATTATTTGGGGAATTAAACAGGTGTAAATGCCAAACAGAATAAATAAGATAAGCCCTGAAGAGACTGCAGCAACAATGCAGTATGATAAAAACATATAGAGACTGGGTGAAAGGTTAAGACTCCAGCTTTTTGGCTCTCAGCCCAAAATTGAATTGATAGGTTGATAGTTTACAATGCAAACAATTTTCCTCCATTTGGCAGAGAGAAGAGAGAGAATGCCTCTTAGTCACCAGTGCTCTATATTTATCTTCCCCATTCCTCTCAAATTTTTCTTTTGGACTTACGTTCACTGGATCTAGAATGATAATGGTTGGAAGACTGTCTGTCTTGTTCTGGATTGGGATGAATTGCTTCCTTCTGCACAGCTGGCAATCAATTTTGGTTTGGGGTTTTTTATATCAGGAGACAGAGATGTAATTATAAATTATTTTAAACAGATTCTTACTGCAATCTACATGTTAGTGGGGATACAGATCTCAGTGGTTTGCATTTCTTAAAGAATTTTTTATTTTAACACTCCTGCTTAGTGCAAATAAAGGAACAAAGACACAGGTTCTACAGGCCAAGATCCTTATCTGTTGTTATGTGAAAGGTATGGAGAAAACTTGCTTACAACTCTTGGTTCTTTGTACACATAAGGATGTCTCAAAATTTACCCTGGATTTGTCTTCTGGGATACTGCTGGGAGGTGTTAGGACAAGTTCAGCTACTGATTAAAGAGAGCTGTACTTTTCACATTGAATTTACATTGTTTTGGCTGCACCTTATTGTTTCCATGTTCTTTTATTCAAGATATAATTTTAAGCCACAGTTAAGTATTTTTCCAATCTAGAAAACAGCATTATTCTTTTTTTTTATTACAGAATTACTGACTTCTTTACTATGATTATGTTCCCACTGTTGTAGATATCACAAAAATATACAGAAAGATACCGTTTCATATCCAGACATTTTATAGCCTGAGGACCAAATGCAGAAGTCTATGAAGGAAGTTGTATGTCTCCCTTTAAATTCAAGTGGATTCTGGGTAAGGCATCAGAGTCTGCGTCCCCCCGAAACACAGTACTAACACCTAACTAATACAGTACCATCTTACTCTTTGCTGCCCTAAACAAAAGTGCAATATGAAACATAGTTGTTCAAGAGAAACTGTAATAAAAGGGTAATAATAGGGCATTATATATATATGGAATGTAGTAGATACTATCATTTCATAAAATCAGTTTTCCTTAATGAAAAAGTAGAGGCTATATATAAAGGGTTTAGTCATCTCTGTTTAGCAGCATATTATAACGGGTGTTTACTGGTTATCCAAACAATTCCATTTGTATAATTAATCTTTTGCTTAAGTAAATTTTGAATTATAGCTTTTTAATTTTTAAAAAAATCCCAAACAAACTATTCTTGAAAAAAATATTCCCTCTGGTGATTTTTCTACCCTAACCAATTTGCCTTACTTGGTTTTATATATATATGTGTGCGTGTGTACGTGTCTGAGTCTGTAAACGTATTATCACTTTTGATTATCAGTTTACAACTTCTAGTTAAGTTGTCATCTCTCACTCCATAAAGCCTATTGGTTGCTCCCAGAAATCAAGCAGCTGGTCAATCCGTCATGGTGGAAAATGTCTTTACAAACCAGTAACTTCATCAAGCTAAAGTATACCACAAAGGTTTCTCATATTTCTTTAACAAACTACCAAGGTTAATGGAGAGTGAAGCCTAAGACCAGAAAAGAAAGTGAAAGCCTGACAACATACATTTGCTACGGCTATTGTGCCATCAATAAGACTCCATATATGTTGTCTGGAAAAATGTGTTTATCAAAATCTGCTGTGGAAGCTCTTGAGGGAACATTATCTGTACCTTTGCTTCTGGTGCCAAAGGAAGTAGTAGAGTTTACTAAGTGAGAAATCTCAAGGAGGAAAAGACACAGCTTACTAAAGGTGAGATCTCACCACTAGACTCCTATATAAAAAACACTGAAGTCTTCAATGCCATTGAGTGGCTAGAAGGGAGACTTCAATATTGTGAGAGGTTCCAAAATAGCTCACAAATGGGTATATTTCAGATTTCAGAAAGGTACTTACAATAGGAAAGGGCTGTGAGAATCTGTAAAAATAATGTGAATCCAAATTTTCCATTGTAAAATAATAGAATTAATTTTCTGTCAGAAACCCTTAAAACAAAACATAATCTAGGTTATACTGGCATCCCTTTCTATGATGATATATGATGATTCAAGAGCAAAGTTCTATAGCTTACAACACATTTCTGTTGTATATCTTGAGATCTTCAACCTATGTTATAAGATGGATAAGCTCATAATACATGATGACATACGTATTTCTGCATATTTTACGAATATTTGTTATAGCATATTCCTTTTTCAGATCAAAATTCCAGTAAAAATGCGCTGAAATAATAACATACAGTAATTACAGCAAAATTTGCAATAAAATGTATTAACTTCAAGTTTATAGAGGAGATGCATTTTTTCTGAAAAATAAAATGTGACAACTTTAATTTCTATGTGTTGATGAGAAAAAGCCCTATATTATTTAGAATGCTGCCTGGAATTGAAACATTTCAAAATCAGTCAATAGTTAGAATGGTAAGAATCTGTCATTTCACTGACACTTACTCCTTGTAGAAAAGATGTCCTATTTTAAACGTATTCACACACGTTCTTGTCAATCGGAACCTATCTTGGTACATTATTTCATTTTGTAGATCACATGATATCAAAATGTTATTAAACAAAAAAATCTTTATCTCTTCATTTAAATACAGAACTGAAATGCAGCATTAGGAACACTAAACATGGATTACTTTTTCTAGTGGCCTCCTTGTCACAGCACATTAATAAAAGACACAAAATCTTATTAATTATTTTGTTTTACTTTTAACACACAGTACTGGAAACCTAAACATCCTACAACTATAGCTCCAAATGAAAGAGTACAGACATTTTGGCTAGGTAGTAAAAAAGTGAATATTTATGTACTAATTGTTTCCATATCCAGTATTGTTTTACTACAGTGATCCACAGAATGAGAGCTGGAGGTAGGTCATAAACAACACACTGTACCCAGGTAATAAGATGTATTAATCAGATGAAGTGCCTATGTGATCAGCGAAGTGGACCATGCTCCATGCAAGGAATCCTTGTCAGTACGACTTACAAAAAATATGTGAACATGGCATATCAACAACAGCATTTTCGCCAAAACTGAATCAATTCCTAAAGACACCTGAAACTCAACTGCAAAGAGGTGTAGGGGTACAATAAAAGCTGACAGGAGAAACACCAGGTATTAAAAAGAGTAAATAAGAACATCCAATATATTTTGAAATTCAGTAACTGCTAAATATGTGTCTGCAAACAAACACTGAGGTACGTGGTCTCCCATATATTTCCAATGAACAATTACGACCACTGACCATCACCAAATTACATGGAAGAACAACATACTACAGAGCATTAACTCTCTGGCACAGTTCTGCAACACACTAGTTCCACAACAGTCCCCCAAAAATATGTTTTACATGCTTGACACTTGATACTTTTTTGTTTGCTAAACTTCTGTTGGAATGGTACCTTATAACTGATATGTCACATGTATTTATTATAAATATTGAATTAAATTAAAAGAAGCAATGGCTTTCAATTTTTATCCCAGATCATGCAATTTGTCAACTTATGTTTGACTCCTTATTCACTTAATCAAAATCTCAATTTAAATTTTAATATGTCAGAAAGATGAGAAGGTGAATAAATCCAAATAAATCAAGACATCAACATCACTAGGAATTATATTTTCTCCAGGTATTTATACCACTTGAAGCAATGAAAGTACAATTCTGACAGACTTTGTGATTTATACAGTACTTTAAATACAGATTTCCACAAAGGTGCTGATCTTGCAAATATTTACGTGTAAAAAGTCTCTCTGTTTTCCATGGGATCACTTGTACATATTTGCAGGGTTGGGGCTTTACAGTATATCGTTGATCTTCCATTCCCATGGAAAAAAGATTTGCTGCTGACATTTGACCTTGTTATCTATGCGTTAAGGACTCAAACGCAGCAATCAGTATGTTTATACTGACAAGTCATACTACTCTATGCTCTCTTCCCAGTCTTGGGCTAGAGAAAGAAAATATAAAATACATACCGTATATCTCTATAACTTTTTACATCTCTAAAACCTATCTTCAATATACTGTAGCTTTTTTAAAAATGTGTACATTGTCATTCATACTACGTATAAATAAAAAAATGTAAGCAAAAGAAGTACTATGGAATGTTATACAGAGAATTTATGAATGTTTATAACATCAGTTCTGATTTTTGAGGACATGGAATTCTACACTATTAACTGTCATTTTCCAGTTCTATTAAACTTGCAAAGAGGGGTGTAAAAAGGCCTATTTTCTGGTACTGGTGGCTTTTCTACTTATAGCAGTGACTTTTCCCTGTTATACTTAGCCTTTTAATGGACACACAATATGTTACTCTGTGCCCAAGCTCACCTACTCTTTCTTTTCTCAAAAGACAAGGCACATCTGCCACCTGCTCTAGTCTGTGTCCCAGCAACAACTGTCGAGCAGCAAAAAGATTGATTATCAGTCAAAAACCATTCAACAACACCAGATTTTGGTAGGTTAAGCTTGCTGATCCAGCAAGAGATGGTGTGAAATTTTCAGTAATGCGTGCCAACATTTTGGTGCTAAAAGAACAGCAGTGCATGTCACAATGAAACACAGCCAAAGATATGCAGACAAAGCACAGAAGTTTTTGTTTTGAACTTGGCTTGCAAGAGGAAAATGAGAGAAAGAAAAAAAGACTCGCTTAATGAATTTAAAAATCTATCATAACACTCAAGTCATATGCATGGAGAAACTATAATAAGAGTACCAGTGAAGAATTTGTAACAAATTATAGCGGTATCCATATAAAAATACTGCAATAATAGGATCGTGTAAATGATTCATACAGTACAAATAGCACGTTTATCACACACTTTTACGAGAATAAATACAAAGATCTGTGCCTTTTACTGAATATATAGGCCATTCATTACAGCCATTCTAGGGAATGGATCACCTGTATCGTACTCAGAATAATGTTTATGTTATCAGCAACAGCTTACCATATATAAAATTGATTATGTAAGACATAGGCTTACTAACATAAGTTTCATTCATGAATACCTCCATGAATATGTAAACAAACCTTTAATTACTGGACTTACATCATAAAGGCTCTACTAATTAATATCAGATTTTTATGTGTCTATAGAGAGCTACATAGTAGTCATTTTCTTAGGCAAATAGCCAGTAATGAGTACTATATAGATATTTTCTTGAAATATATTTGTACTAAGTAATATCAATCTGTAAAAGAATTAGCGAAAGATCATTTGAATATTTTGACATTCAGAATGAAAGATTTAACACTAAAGTACATCTCCCAATACTTCCCAAGATAACAAATGCTATTTAAAAACTATGTAGAAAAATAAAACCAAAGGCTTGTTTCTAAAGAAAGTACATAAGAAAAAAAAAGTCCAAAAGTGCAAAGAAATATATATAAATTATATACAACATATATATAAAATACGCACACTAGTTGAATGATTTGTCTTTTGTTTTTCTTCTTTGCTATCCCTAACTTTTAAAAAAACATAATACACATTTTACTACTACAAGATTATACAAATTGGAATGTTTCACATAATGTTAAACAATGTATCTTATTTGCATTTCTCATTGGAATTGTATACTGGAATTGTAGATTTCTACCTACACATACATTATCATAATAATAATTTTGCTTTCTACAATACATTCGCTTATATCAATTAAAAGTTATCACAAATGCCAGTTGAATTAATAGTTTAATAAAATACTCAATTGGTTTTTAAATTTGATACTAATCCTACTTAAGCTAAGGTTATGTTACCACAAATTTGCTGCAGAAATCTCACAAAGTACTTCATGATCTTAAAATATCACAGAGAGAGACATTTACATTCACATTTGAACTGTAAAGGATCCAGAAATAGTTTTCCCTCCTTGTAAAAAATACAACATAATTACCAGTTTGGTAAAGGAATGAGAAGGAAAGAAGAAAACTTTTAATAAAGGTCTTACCAAACAATCTAAAATTAATAAAGCGTAGTAAAGTAGATATTCCATATTGCTGTATTAAACTTTCAAAAATTCTTAAACAATTACATTAATGAATCCAATCTTACATTCTGGATTATTTTTGCTAGTGGAATAAGCCTAATTAATTATGTCTGTTTGATGTCACTGAAACTAAACAGTAAATTCAATAATCTCTTTACATTTTCACCATTTAACCTCCTGCAGGCTCCCTAATGTCTATTCAGATCTATATTAAATTAAGTACCAATGCTAATGAAGGGCAATAAACGTGGCTGTCAGTAGATTTTTCTTTCATTAAGCACATTATCCTCTTACTGAGCTGTAAATGAGTAAACATTAGTTTTGTTAAACCATGCAAAAAGACAGGATGAAAATCATTTTTAATTGCACCCCTTAAGCCATTTGCTGGGGGCTCTCAGTTTTGGTTTTGGTTTTTTACCTTTTATTTTTTTGAATGGATATAAAAAGGTCTCTCCAGTTGAAATATAAACGTCGGCATCATGGGGTATGTCTTTAGGTTCTAGCGCTTCAGTGCCGTCTGCCAAGAGCACTCATTGTGCAGCCATGTTCAGATTCAGCTTTTCAGAGCACTCCTCCAGCAGCTAAATGAATGCAAGAGGTAAGGAATACTGATTACAAACATATTTATTTTATGATCAATATTTAGTCAGAAAAAATAAAATCGGAAATAAAAAATCCACTCTCAACTGATTTACCAATCATAGTAACTGCACTACAAGTCATTTAGTATTTTAGTGATTATTACTAGAAATCATAGGATGAGAAAAACACATAACCTTAAAAAGACTGGTTTAAAAGTATTGTGCTCTTGCCTTTTAACATCAAATAATATTGTACATTATGCTGTAACTTATTTCACTTAGCATTTATAAGAATTTTTAACAAGTCACATATTTTAGGAATAGTGTACAAAGGACGAAAAGTTTCATATAAGCTTATTTTAAAGGAAAAAAGAATTTACGCTAGGGTTTGAAGCAAAAGCTACAAATAAACTTCATGCATTCAAGAAAACTTCCATAAGAGGTTACTGGCTTAATTAAGGACACAGAAACTTCAGCAAAGATCTTTCTTGTGCCATTTTTGTAAGCTATGACTTTGATTACATTTGGCTGCCGTTTAATAACTTTGGATACTTCAAATGCCCTCTGGACTTGCCAGAGTTTTGAAACGGAGAGCACAGCTAATTCTATTGAAAAAAATCCAGTTTAGGATATTAAAGAAACAAACCAAGATATTTGTCTTTTTTTTTTTTTAACTTTTTTTTAGAACTTTTATAATAATTGTGTGAAAAGACAATCTGAACATACGGTCATTAAAATTCTTCACAGTGTAAGAATTTAGATCGCAGCACCTAAGTTATAAATATAGAAAATACAGACAAATTAGACTGTTATAAGCAAAATAGACTTAATCTATCCCAAATTCAGTTTATTCAGAACTTCTAAAGTACTTGTAAAGTAGTTGTTTAATTCCACTATGAAGTCCTTTTATGAAATATCTTAGAATTTGACAAGAAAATAAATCATCTCATTTTAAAAGTATTTTTCAAAATCTATCAGCACAAATAAATACAGAAAAAAAAATTTGTAATTTAAGAGTGCTTTCAGTGCATAGTATGTAGGTTATTGCGTCTAGTTTAAAAACTAAGAACTGATGACAGTCTTTTCTCAGGCAAAATTTCAATCAAATTGACAGCAATTATGCCTGTACAGTGACTGCAGAGTGGGGCTTATTGTTAATTGTTTCTGTTTCCCAGATAGCAAAATATATTCAATGCAGCTGCCAGAATAAAATTAAATAAACTAATACTTAATTAGAATAAAAAATCATAATACTACTTTAAAATGCTTATACCACAAACAACTTCTGAATAATACCACAGTAAGACTATTTCTATAAAGAAAGAGAGGAGAGGAGAGCAGATTTATAGCAAAATGTCATACTTCAGCAAGAACATTTGTGGCATACGATCTCCATCCTAGTCTGCAACAAGAGGTTCCCATGCAGAACTCAAAACTGGTTTGAGGCCCAAGATCTGAATTTCTCTCCCATAAAAAACCTTAGAAATTTTTTCATTCATTTCAATTAGCACTGAACTGATACATCACTTAAACCATAATGGCATGTAGGTAATCTCACGTATTTTACAGTTTCCACATTTCTTGAATGACAAAATGACCACATGAGAATCCTAGCTTTTTTGTCTTCTTTTTAGCATTTCCAAAGCAAGTCATGCTATTAAATCAGCGTAGCTACTTTGGTGTTGAGTACTAAACCATATAAATAAGAAAGCCAGAATGTGGCCCCCTTAAAAAGTAACTATGTATTTTCTTTTTGGTTTTAGAGTTTAAGACTTTCATACACCAGGGGACAAGTATATTAAAATACATGTCTTATCATACAAAATTAGCAATTACAAATACTTCAATGGTTTTGGATAAAGCAGATTCAGAAAACATTAACAAAAAATAAACTTAGAGCCATTTATATCCTATTTGAGGTCACGTCTGCACACAAATGAGGGGATACCGTGATAACTATAATCATCTAGCTTTGTCTCACTTTACAACAATTTCCCTACTCAAAAAGACACTAACAACAAAAAGCTTTTGATGAGGAGATCTAAATTAAACACACTAAAATACGCTTTTGTTCACCAGGTCTTCACTTTAATCACCTTTATGGTACAGTGCAAAATCCAATCGTTCTCTTGGATTTTCCAGACAGACAGAATCAATTCATTTTGGATTAATTATGGAGAATCACATTCTTCTTTACAGAGGGTCAACTTGATGGATATTACCTATCTATTGTTAAGTCTATCAAAAATTTGTAAAGCAAACTGGGATGCCTGGTTTATTGTCATTTTATTTGTCTTTCAGAAACGTTTGATGAAATCAATACAGTTTTAAAAAGGATATACTCTGAGAAATTGTTAGGTCAAGAAATCTTAATAAAAATTAGCAAGGTCTGTTTTAGAATATCAACTGAATCATCATTACAAGGTGACTGAACTGCAGCAGTCATGATTAAAAGCAACAGAGAAGAGCTTTGATTACCTTAGTTGACCTGGGAACACTTTCAGCTCTGTTTCTCTTGGACGGTGATATAAGACAGAAATTGTCTGTACTGCTTGATTTGTAGCTGTCTATATGTCTGATACTCCATCACAGCTCTGAACTGATTTTGTTTGATGTGTAGAACAATCTTGAAGTCTTGACCTTCTTGATACCATTGCTGATTGCAGGCGGATGTTATGGTCAAACAGAAGTTGTCTAGAGCTTTGCTTCCCTTCAATATTTTTAACGGCTATTTTTGCATAGGGAGTGAAACATTTTCTGAAACAGAAATATGATAAATATAGTTAAAATTTTATCTTTTTGCTCCGGTCTTTCAACTACTTTAAATTAGTACTGATTGTACGGAATTCAGAAAAGCCTATAACAAAACTTAATTAAGTTGGAAAGCACATTATTAAACTGTGTTAATAGCTTCACTCTGATTCTAATTTCTGCAAACTATAAAATTATTTCAGAATTCAGCTCAATTAATCTTTGCACAAGCTAGGATCAGAATGGGAATTTTATAAAGTGCTGTAGGACAGGATTATGGTGAAGTACAATAGGTATTTCAGCTATACTATACTGCACTAGCACTGTGCTAGCCTTCTTCTGTACAAAGTGAACGTTAAATTGTCTCATAAAGCTAAAAAAAGGTTTTATTTGCATATAACCATTAAAAATAATGAGAACAAAAGCCTCCAATTTTCAATGCGAGGCTACTATTAATGGCACAAAATTACTTTATACTGTAGGTCAAAAGTCTAAATGAAATAGTCACCCCTATGAAGATTACACAATCTAATTTTATCCAGTTTTTGGAAGATCCAGATCAGCACTAGTGTAACTGTGCCAACAGCAGTATCAAAGATCAAGAAGAAGGAAGAAAGGAATCGGATGAGATCAGGCCCTCATTCTTCTTTCATATTCAAATAATTCCAAAGTGTCAGAATATTCCCATTATAAATTACAAAAACGATGACACAACAAATGTGAACTTCAAAATGTGTCCACATGGATTGCAGTACGTTTACTTAGGAAATCCTTAAACTAATATACTATCACAGGAATACTAAATATTGGAGTTCAGTCAAAGAAAACTGTTTTTACTATTACGAGTCTGAACATACTATGCTGTGTTTTGAATTCTGACTAGTGACAGCAAGAGGACATTATTTTTTGTAAATAATCTTTTTCTTAAAAGACCATTTTGTTACCCACTTCAAGAGCAGAAAATAACTGCAAAACCAGAAACAAATTTCTTTATACAATAAAAATCTATCAATTGCTATTATTTATTCTGTAGATAACTTCTTTCTTTAGCAGATAACATCCTTACTTACTATGCATGAACTATTTTGATGGAATATTAATACTACTGTTACTGGTGTAGCAAAGGGGCTACTACTTTTCAACAATATACAGTACCTACGAAACCTCCTGTCACAAAATTACACTGTACAAGGAAAATACCTACAGGACCACTACTATTATTGTTCCCCAGTCCTTGTCCAGCTTTTTCTTTAAATTTCCCACCATCATAACAACTATTTATACACACAGTGTATGTCAACCTTAGAGGACTTGTGCATACACTCCAATTCCTTAACTGAGGTGGTTTCAAACAGAAAAAGCAAGCATGCAATTACCAAGAGCAATCACACTCTTGCACTGCTGAGCTGTTTCATACTTTGAGAAAACTCAAATTTAGATGTAACCCTGGTGCCCATCCTTCTGGAGATTAAACACCATAAAATGGAAGTCTTAATATGTAGAAACCTCATAAAAGAGTCAATTTGAAATGGCGTTCACTAGTCAGGAAAAACAGCTTGGTATTCCATATTAAAGCAAAATTTCCTCTTAGTCAATGGTAAATTTTGCTAGCTGCTAACACCAAGATGTTATGATCCTATTTTTACAGCACGAGTAAAGATGCCCAGGTAGAGATACAGAGAGAAAAGATTTTGAAACCAGAAATTCAAACAGGAAAAGAAATGAAAAAAACTAAAAACCTAAAGAGCTCTAACAACTTTTTTCCCATTTAAAAGCAATTAAACTGCTGTTTATTCATAGCCAAACACTGAAGTCTTTTTGTAATTATTACAAAAGGAACTTTTACTTTCAGTTGGTTCTACATGCTGAAATTGTTTAGCTACATCAGGTCAAAATTTTTATCGCCCCAGTGCAATTTTCTAATTATTCATTATTGTCTAACTAAAGCACATTTCTCCATATTTCTTCTTTAAATAGAAAACAACAGTATACTAAAGAAAAGTAAATCGTCCATACAGTTTTCTAAGACATAGATCTGCACATGGCTAATGTTTTTTTTAATAAGTGAAAAATATAGTTACTTTAACAGACATCGGCTCGGTAACAGCTATACAGGTCAAAGTTATGACACAGTTTTGGATGTGAATTCAACAGCAGGATAATGACAGTTGCCAAGGATTCATACTTGCTGTCGCTTACTACTAGTGTTGCCTGTCAAATTGTCTCTTTTTCTTATACAGAAGCCATGGAATTTTTTATGGATAGCAATTACTTACAATATACAATGAAGTACATCAGATGTAACAACCACCCTTTAGCCCTTCATTATTTGGTCGTCTCTTTGTTATATCTAGTCATCCATTTTCACCTAAATTATTTATTTATACTGCATATTTGACAAGCATGTATTCTTTGCTTTATTTTTTTCAGTAGTCATTCAAAAGATATAGTGATTTATTTTAATATTCTCCTATTTAAATTTACATATTTAAATTTACCTTATTTTTATTTTTGTACTTGCACTTCGTGTTGGATTTCTCAAGAAAAGTATTATCTGCATGGCGAAGGCATTTTATTTATCTACCAAAGGTATTAAAAATTAAAATAATGGCAATATCAGATCTTAACCACAATGGAGGGGTTAAGCAAATCTTATATTTATTCATTATTTGTTTGCATTGTTAAAGTATTTTTTTCTCCAGCCATCTTGTATGTTTCATATTTGTTTCCACTTATGTTATTGTTGCACTACATGCATGTATGCTCCAGATAACCATATTAATATATCTTTATATTCATAGATGAGAACATGATGTTTCATATATTACAGTCTTGAAACATTTTCTGGTACAGGCCTGCATTAATATCATCATAAGACTTGTGAAAATTCTAGATTTAATTTTATTATAAAGGAAATCCACAGGATACATCATTTACATGATTAAAAAAAAAAGCCTGATAGTTTAGTAAATTTAATACGTTTGGGAAGCTGCCTTCATAATAACTCACCCAACAAAGGACAGCTTTACACACACAATCTGTATCACTTTGGGAAGGACCTTCTTCAGCAAATAATGCTGCAAACCTCACACCTGCCAAGTAAACTAAACTGTTCTCAACTCATAAAGTAGTTAGAAAGAAAAAGTGATGATTGTTTTCCTTTTATTAGGAAAGCCAGATCTTCTCCTTTTCTCCTAATACTCTTTCCAATTACAGGCCATCACAAAACTACAATCCATTCTAAATGAGTACGCTCTGGGTAATAACCTAATAAGTACAGGCTGTGTGTGAAACTCATGTCCCACTAAAATTGTTGGGAATTTTGCCAAAGGCTTGAAGGAAAATTTTATCCTGAATCTCTGAGTTGATGAATAGAAAGAAACTGCTGCTCCTTTCTCTGTCACTTCCCCACTGAAACCCTGGCATCCCACAGACCTCTGGCCATGAAAGGTTTTTCTCCAGTACGCTAAAGAGAAGAAAAGAATCTATACTTCTCAGTTAGGCAACTGGTGCCTAACACAGAAGAAAATGTTTAAGCAATCCTTTTTGGATATCGCAATAATCTGACAGCATTTTCTATCTCTTCTTACTTAGCCAAGAAACCAGACAGCACCCAATACATCTCTTCTGTCTCACCCCAAATGCCAGAGGAATGGATTTTCTTTCAGTGCCTGGAACAGACAAAACCTCCTCAATGCCTGAGGAATGAAGCTGCCACATTATGGAAAAGAAATCAGGGTGAAAAGTAAGAACACACGTTTCCTTGACCAAAATAAGCACTCACAAAAAAACTGATAATTGAGTCATCATAGCATAGTTTTACTAGCTAGGTAGATAACAAGGTAAATAAAAAGCTGTAAAAGTTTGAAACTTGGGTGCCACTTGCACAGTTAAAGTGGCTACCACCTGCTCCCATGCTTCTCTGTGAAGCAGACGAAAAAAGGGTAGCAGCACCTTGGGATCTTAAATGGCTGTAAGGGCCCCGATTGCATCCTCCTCCTGGGGATCTGGCTGCTGGGCGCAGGGCCAGCTTAGAGAGAGCGCAGCTGAGGGCTGCCCCTCCTTCCCTCTGGTGACCGTGGGGAGCTGCCAGACAGCTCTGCAGGGCAGCCCCGGCCAAGGCTGGCCCCCTTCTGCGGGAGCTGCCTTTAAGCCGAAGCTCTAGCGCTCGGCCTTGCCTGAGGTGCAGCCCCACCCGCGTGGCAGCCGTGCCCCTGCCCGTGCCTGGCCACCGGCCCCGCTGAGCTGCACCCAGGCCCCGGCCACGGGCTGACTCCCCAGCTTGGCCTGGCGACCGCTGGCTGTGTCTGACCCTGTCACCAGACCTGGGCCTGAGCCCCGCTTACTGACTCGTCTCCCTGGCTCCACCTTGGCCCTCTTGTCACCCCAGGCTTGCCTGATGACCCGGGCTCTGGCCGTCCTGACTGCCACCCCGGCTGGGCCCAGCCTGGCAAAGCCCCTGCCCCGCGGCCTGGCTGTCAGGCCTGGCCCTCGCCACGCTCTGGCGAAGGCTTTCAGGGCACAACGGGCTCTCTTCCCTTCAATAAATACATGCAGTATCCTGTCATTTCTAATCGTTTCTTTGGTACAAAAATATCTTCAACCTTCCTGACTGAAATCAATTATTAACACCATGACTCGGCTTTCTAGTTTGCCGTCTGACCGAAGAGGAAGAACTGTTATCTAAAGAGCCAAAGAAACATAAGAAGATAAAGAAAATTATTTTACAGATTCCAGGACCACTAAGTCAGCTACAGATGGATCTAGAGTGAAGGATTCATAAACACTGAAAGAACTAAAATTGTAAATAAAGACAAAATTTGAAATCAACCTCTCTAAGGTTTTGAGATATTTTGAGTGGAAACTGAGAGTGAAACTGAGAGTATACTATACAGGGAAAGTACAAAAATATTGTAAATGTTTTACTTCTCATCATCTTTAGTGTGAGACTGATGCTAACAAAATATTTACTCAATTATATTTTTACAACTTATCACACAGCAGCAAATTAAGCAACTTTGACAAATGACATGAGTGAAAAATTGCCATGGCTTTACTCACACATTTTTTGCTAATGTAGGTTGTGCATGCATGTGGCATGAAGACATTTGCAAAGTTAAGAGCTCATCGTATTTTTGTGATGACGCACGTGCCATACGGTATTTTTCCTGAGCACTTCCTAGACTTCTGTTGTTTGCCATTTCCTGTTTAGAAGTACAAAAGATTTTAACTAAAATGAAAGCATAAGCTTTTTGTTAATAGTTAAGATCGATGATTAAATAGCAATTAGAAAATCGAACCGATCTTGTATCATAGTTTTCTCTACAGATTGTGAGAACATGGTGGGGTTTAGACAGAGTTTCATCTGGATGCATGTATACTTTGCCTATTGCTCCTTTCTGGAGTAGCAAGATTTGGAATCGGAAGAGAAATTTGGAGGCTATAAATAGGGAGAGAAAAGAAATTCTCTGTGGACTTAGATTAATCTGATTATTGGTATATACAATAAGATCAGAAACACCTGAAATAGTGTCATACAGATTTTCAATAAAACCACCTCTTCTCATCTCCCTGCTGCCCCCTATCTCTAGCCCTATTAGAACGGAACAACTGTTGTGTTTCAGAAGTTGTTCCTACAAAGACATCACCGAGAACTTAGGAGCTTTGCCATTCCTTTTAACTGGAAGGGTTCTTTTTTTTAATTTAGGGAAAACAAGTATGTGATAGACCTTCAGATAAAATGACCTGAATCCAGGTCAGAATTTACAGAAATCTAAAATAGATCACTGGCTTTTGGACATATATACAGTCTAATATTTTACCTATCATTGATTGAGACAGACTGGTGGTCAGTTGAGAAACCCTTAAATTACACTTTCTTATGCATGAAATCTGCCATCTGATGTGCAAGTTACCTGTGAGAAGGAATCTTTCATTTTCAGTGTTACTGCAAAAGCTATGCTGACAAAAACTTACAAAGTAAGCTCTTAAAGCGAGTGCTTGCTTTAATATTGTAAAAAGATCAACATTTGAATGTATGTTTTATTTTAATGAAAAGAAACAATGTACAATTTACGCTGTCAGCTGTACTATTTTTCAGAGACAAGAGTTTATGGGTTGATACCTATAACAGCTTAGCAACCACAGTTACCGGCAAAACTAACAGTAGCAGTAAATGCTAAAGCAAATCTGAAGCTGGCCTTTACAGTTTCAAAGCCAATTCCTGCAAATACTTACACAGTTGTTTAATATAAACCACGTCAGTGTGTCCATTACTTCAGTGCAAATACAAGTATATATGCTTCTTTGCAGGACTGAAGCCCTGTTGTGCATTTCTTAAATGAATGTTTGTGTTTGAAGTTTATATTATTATTTTCACAGTCAACAAAATGCAGACATACCACCATGTCATATAAATCACCTGACAAACTTTAAACGTTCCATGCATTGAAACTAGCTACAAAACCTTTTAATAGTACAAACTGATCCATTTGACTAGTTGCACAAAATAGGTTGCTGTTTCATTGCCCTCCCAGATTTCTTGAATTACTCTTTCTTCTAGATCTTTTGTTAAATAGATTTACTCTTTCTTTTTGGTCATAGGATTTTTTTTTAACAATATGCCTGTACAATGTCTAGCACAATGGGCCCTGAACTTGCCTGAAATATCAATGGACAACAAACACCTCCCACAAAATCAACATTGAGATAACAATAAGGTAATAATGTAGAACGAAGTCATTCTATGAGCCAAAAAAAGCCAACTATATTGCTGAAATATATTTTTAATGTTAAACTAGATTAAACTCAGTACGAGTTATGAAAATGAGAAAGAAATGCAAATTTTATTCAGTAACATTTATTTCCATGTGACTGTATTGATCTTTGACTGAGTACTATTCCTCTTTTATACATCTTAACCTGCAAACATTCATTGGTGATATGCATTATCTCAAAACAGCTTTACCATGTGCGTGCTTTTATATATTTTACTTAGTCTAGTTCAGCATGCAATTTGATGATAAATTAATATGATCTAATGGCTAGGTGACATCAAAATGGGCAGACTTGCTTCCCTCTTCCTTCTCTTCCCCTTGTCCTGGACAAGTTCTCCAGCCACCTTCTCTGTGCTGGCCCTGACACATGACGAATCTGTTCAGTGGAGCTAAATCAGCAGAAAATTATACAATTTTTGGCAGAATTAGATTTTTGTTCATTTATCTCCATGAATTATTTCACTGTGTGGTCACGTGAATGGCAGTGCTGATGCAAGGGCAGCAAGAGTATATGACTGAAGTGGGTGAAAAAGGAATGGCAGAAGAATTTTAACACTTTCAGTGGCAGCTAGTCATTAGATCAGCATAGCTGCATCTTCAAACTACACCTTTCAGTTCAAACTGAAAAGACAACAAGAGTTTTGCTTAAGCTAAGACTGAAAAATATATGTAATACAGGAATATATAATGAAATGGTATTTGAAGTACAGCAACTATATTCTTTCCTGTAATGCTAAAAGGCATTTTACTACTTGTCACTATAGTTAGAAAATACTTTAGAAGAATCCACATAATGGAAAAATGTTAATCAAAAATATGATAAATTATAAACTGTATCTCTAAAGAAAATAAGCAAAAAGCCAATTAGCCCAGTGCTCCCCTTCAACAAACATGTGGAAACATACCCAATTATCTTGGAAAAAGCCAATTAAAATAAAATGAATAATCTAAATACCAGAACTAAATATTTCATTTTATAATTACCTTTCTCAAGAAGCTAGTTTTAACATAAACTGTGAAATACTGACAATCTGTCATGTTTGCAAGCTTTATAGACACCACAGTTGTTGCTCCGTTGCCTTTGTGTATGTTGCAGTTTGCATTAGCAAGTAACCAAAGTGACACCAAACATGCCTGTTTCTGATAAGGGTTTTCAAATATCTGAATATTTGGTTTAAGTATATGAGAATAAGGATCAAAGCAGATCAACAAAAGGAGTCTTATTCAGTCTTTTCCTTACAGGATTTTAAAAAAGAAGAAATATGACATAATGTGGCTTTATACACATGGCTAGCAGCATGTGACTATGCAGAATGTGAACATATGTACAAGAGGGACAGGAAGAAAAGAGGTCCTTTTGTTTGAAAAATCCACGTGCAATCCAGGCAAAACTGCAATTTTAATACTGAGAGAGTGGATGGGTATTAAAACTGCTCTGTGTTCTATGACAGACATGAAAAAAGGAAAGCCATAAAATGGCACTCTTTTCTCTCGGAGTTGCAGAGAGATCTTGAGAACAATGCGTACCACGGAGAAGTATTCCTTTTTTAGAATCTCACAGAGCATGATGCAATTCTTTATTAATTAATTCTACTGAGCCTACATGACAAAACTGGGATTGAAATGACAATATATGAAAACATTTACTACATAATGTACTGGCATGCAACTGGGGAAAAAACAAGTTGATTTTTATGTATGTATAATTTAAACTTGAACAAAGTTAGACCTTGACTCAGACAGCATAAACCAGATTCATTAAAATGTCCATGAGGCCTCAGCAGTATGACATCAGCACTAGCCTAGTTATGCTACCTTTTCCATTTGCAGGCGATCAGTATGGGAACGAGGCCTTGCACAGCATAACAACGTCTCAAAGGAAATCCCATTATGATGAAAATGGGGATTAGAATATACCATACTGTCATAGTGTAACCAAGTGATGTTAGTGTATTGAGGAATGAGACCCTTAATTGCAAACAATACTGTGCTAGTAACTACATATTGTTGGCCCATATATATATGAAAAATTCACATTCCGGAGGATTTAACACCTGAAGGATTTCTCTACGCTAGTGCTGTTTCGTTACCTTTTCATTCCACCGCCAGCCACTATGGGAGATAGAAGGCTAAGTACGTGTTTAACCCTCTTTGGCTGCTCTTAAGACGAAACCAAATTAAGACAGTAGCTTGTTGTGAGGTTTGCCACTATGAGCAAACACTCCACTCCCTATTCTTCCTTACTAACACAGCAACTTTGGAAGCTAAAATATCAGGTTAATGTGATTTTTCAAATGCAGTTTGTTTAAATTATCAAGTTTGCAAAGTCAAGCATTGAAAATCAAGATAAAAATATGGATTTGCAAATGCAGGTTTTATTTGACTTTAGGTATATGGATTCTGATAGACTTAGTGACATAATCATTTGGTTTTATGATTCCTCCAATTCACTCACTTCACTGAGCCAGAAATGTGCGGGGAAATGCAGGAAAAGAGGGAATTGTCTCACGGCTAAGGTCTGCTGCCACAGATAAATTGGATATCATTCTTGTCTTTGTCTTAAAATTCTAAAGTGATATGGAATAAGTCACAGCAACCAAAATTTCCCAGGAAAAATACAAACACTAGCCACATTTTCTAGATACCTGATTTGGAGCATCTGTGACCTGTTTTTTGTAGTTTTTCCACTAACTGTAAATGAAGTCTGCTCTGAACATAGGAGATGCATTATAAAGATAAGTACTGTAAAGTACAGAAGTTTTGTATTCCAAAATGGAACACCAAAATTCATTGTTACTTTGGCACTTCAGTCTTTGTGCCTCCTTTCTCCCTGTCTGAAAAGGAACTGATGATATCCTTTGAACTTTCAAGACCAATGATATGAGTGTCATGAAGAAGACATTAATTAAAGTGTGGAATCAAGTAAGATTCTGTAATGTCTGTTTATTATGGATGTTTATTATTGATGACTGCATCTTCAGAACAAAATTTGAATAAAGGTCCATACTTTAAACAAACAAGTCATATGAACACTCCTTATTTTTGGTAGAGGCAGAGGTCACCTGAGAATAAAAGCACAATGCAAATCAGCAATACGTTACGATGCATATATACCAAGTGGGTGAAAAAGATGAGAATAGCTGGTTCTTGGTTCAGCCAAGTGCACGGCTTTTAACATTGTTTTAATGCTCAAACATTAAGTAAATATTTATGGAAAAAAGTTGGACAGGCATAGATATCACTCCAGTGTAAATGTGGCAGGCTACAAAAGAGAGACAATTTGTCACAGGGCACAAGAGTAAATGCCATGCGGATCAGTGTTAGCAAAGCGAGGAAAGGTATGAGTATCTTTGTCTTTCCCTCAGTTAATCTATGCCTGGTTTAGACTGATTGACACTGCACTTTAAAGACAAAAACTAAGTCATGAAATCTTTCAAATTATCATATTTGACTGAATTTTCATCCATTGATTTTACTCCACCTGCAGCACACTAGACAAGGTAATAATTTATGATAATTATATGAAAATATACAATTAATATTCATCACCTCTCATTTCTCATCACTTTAGATGATCAGTAATGCAGAGTAAAAATGCTGTCAGATTTCTAATTGCTTTGTAATGGGCCTGAAATAGGGAAATCGTTAAAGACAAACAATCTGTCACTTGTCTGTTACCTTAACTATCTATCACTTAAAAAAACCCTCATTAAATACACTGCTAATGAACGACAAAAGACTGTACTCAGTGTGCCCAGATGTACCTTTTTAAACAATATTGTAAATTGCTTAAATAATTCCCAAGACGTTTTCAATCATTTTTGTGGAAATTTAATGGAAAACATATATTTTCAGTGCATGTTACATCTCATTTGTTCACATCATTATGACATTTAGTCTATCATAGCCACATCTCCTGGGAGACAAAACTTTGTTTTTCTTTTCACTGTTGACAAATCTGACCCAATTAAAACAAATTCTGGAAGAACTTAACATTCAGATCTCTGACATCTTTGTCTGAGAAAAATGGAAAAAAAAAATCCATTTTAAATAATCCTATCTCTTCCAAGGATTTTTAATATCTAGATTAAAAAAGAAGCCCAACATTGTTCAAGGTTGAACAAATTATTTTATCTTTCACAGACAAAACAATTGTTCCCAAGAGACAGAATTCAGAATTTTCACTTACACCATTCTTTGAGTCAGCTGTCTACTATAGATGTGACAGAAAACTTCATTTGAAAAAAATTCTTCTCACTGTACTGCCTTAAACAGTCAGAATGAAAACAGTATGCCAACAGGATTATCGGTGAGAGCCCATAGTGAAATAGTGTATTATTAATTGCCACATTAATTAATTACTCTTATTAATTGCCACATTAAAAAGTTGGAAAAAATGAAGAAAGAACAACTACAAAAATCATTTAAGACAAAATATCTATCTGTGTATGACTTAAACATGCTCAATCTCTTAAATGTATCAAAACCAAATAAATATTTAGCGCTTGTTTATGTCAGTACACATCAGATGCTAAAACACCACAGTTTAAGGCAAAAGGTGTAAAAAGAACTGATGGCTGGAAATAGAAGCCAGGCAAATTCAAGTTTAGAATTAGGGACACATTTTAACAGTAGGATGATTGGCTGGTGAAGCAGCCTTCTCACAAGTGAGGAATTTTCCCTTTTTTAATATTGATAGTCAGACAAAACTACTGGACTCAGAACAGTCCTGTAATACATAAAAACTCAGACCAGGTGATCTAGTGCTTTCTTCTGGTTTTATTCCCATGAATCCTATTTCTTCTCAGTTACAGGAAAAACAAGAAAGCAGAGAAGACTATGCTTTCAGAAAATCATTAATTAAATAAACAAACAAGTGAGCTAACAGACTAATTCAGGTGTAGGGCTTTGTATCAAGAGCAGCACTACAGTGTATGCTGAAGTTTAACAAACCTAAGTGCTGTCCAGATAGGGACATATTTGTCCAGATAGGAATTATACTACACAACTTTGCCTTTCCAACTATAAAAAGGCATTTGTTGCAAAAATTGTAATTTCTCAAATATTCTGCATATTCTAGATGCTAAGTAATCTTAGAAAGACTGGTCTTCTGATTTTTATATAACCTGTGCATCACTCTTTTGTACACATATATAGCAATATAAAAACAATACAAACAAAAAAAGCCAAAAAAAAAGCTTTACTACTCTGAACAACACTTTGAAAAATACCAGTTGTCTTCAGAAGTAAAAAATGTAGTTAAAAGTGAAAAAGTCTGGATGTTTCAGCTGTTTCTTAAAAGAATAAAATAACAAGGGGCTGGTCCATCATTTCTACTCATCTTTTATTGTATTAATATGTGACACAGTAATCCAGTTAATTCCTTAAATAATCCTTTTCTTATACTTCTATGACAACACAGCATGATACTATGTGATAGTTTTAAATAAATGATCTATTAAAATGTTAAATATTTTCACAAAAAATGTTTAAAAAACCCTACCTATATATAAATTATCTTGCATTAAACAAGAGAAGAAAACTTTTTAACGTATTTAGGTGTCCAGCTCCAGTGAAATTAATAGCACCTATACATACTTAAATAATGATTTGTTTAAGATACTTAAGCAACTAATAAAGGTTTCTTACAGACTTGGGTCCTATACCTCCCATTCTGGGACAACAGTCCTGGATCTTCTCCATGGCGTCATTGTCTGTCTCCACACATCCTAGACTCTCATGGTAAGTTCCTCACACTTGCCGTGTCACTTACCTACTTTTGTTTTGCCATCAGAAGGGGAAAAAGCAGCAAATCCTATGGCTAGTTTGAGCTATATGCTGATTTACCAGCCAGTAGCTGCCAAAAGCAATAGGTAGCGTTTGAGTTCAGTCTGTTGTGCCCTGCTCTCTCTCTCCTACATACGCATTTGATTTTAACAAATCTTGAACTAACTTAATTTTGATACCTCTAGTGATGAAGGATTGCCAAATTGGCTCGAGACTGACCAACAGCTTCAAAAGTCTTTACGACCAGACAGCGTATGATGAGCTAAGACTAACCCGAACATAACATTGTGATTTCTGAAACTGGATAGATTAAAATTAAAAAGAGAAACCAAGGCACAAAGATTATAATACCAGACAAGGCCAGATAATCCTGCAGTGATTTCATTTCATAGTTTATGCATTTTGCAGTCCATGAACACCAAACCAGTATATTAAACAGCCTATTTTCTTTTACTTTGTCGCAGCTGCTTGAACATGCACTCCAAAATTGTTCCACTGACTTCAGAGAGAATTCCTTAACATTTATAGTTAATTTTATACTGAACAACTAATGATTGGATACAAATGCTCACAATCTCTCAAATAGCTCTGAGTTTAAACTACGTTACGAGCTGGCTTCAGGCACAAATCCTATAAGGAGTTAAAATGGAAAAACTCCATATGCAACATTTAAGAATTTTGGGCATAAAGAATAAAAATGGATATTATAAATATAACCAGTCTGTAAGAGGATATTAACCATTTGTAGTAAAAGCACAGGTGTAGCAACCAATCTCCAAGACATCACCGCATCTTTTACAATTTTCCTTTTAATTTCCCCCCCTTCACAACAACAGTACTTGTTCATGTATCAGCCCCAATCGATGGCTGAGGGGAATACATTCAGTACTGTGGGCCATTCCAAGTTACATGTGGGCTGATTACAAGCCAAAATGAAGAAGGTAACTCATGCAATCATACTGAAACCTTTGCCCAAGAGGTAAATTCTAATTTCAAAAGGGACTATGTAAATTAGCTCACACTTGATACATCTCATCTATAATTCAATGATTTCAGTGAAATATATAATTACTCACACTGGTGCTGCAGAAGTTAACACCGCATTGACAGAGGGAGCTGGACTGTTCCATGGCTCACACATGTACTGCCCAAGTGCAAAGACAAGTCTCTCTCCCTTTTGACAACTATGGACACCCGTGTTGCAAATTTGACCTCACCTACAAAACTGCAGAAAAGGGCAAAATACTAACCTACTGACTATTTTGTAGAAACATTGATGATCAGGATGATAGACAAAACGCACAGGTCTTGAGTAGTTTTGTAGATTAGATGTTTTTCTCACTTATCCAGAAAGTCTCTTGCTTCTCTACTGTCCATGTTAAAATTTAAATAAATTCTCCATGTTTATTGTTCAGCCCCAGTTGTCCCACACCCTTCCTGCACTGGTGGTTAATGGGAACAACATGTCAGGAACAACACTCCCAGTTCTTCCCACCGATGTCTGTACAGCCTGGCTGCTGCTCTACTTAAGCAGTTCAAAGGGTATGAAAATGACAAAGTTGCTTTAATTCTACCATGTTGCATAAAAATATCATCAAAGGAAGTACGCTACACATTTAACGGTATAGTGTGAACTGAGTTTGTCTGGAGTAATATTTAGGGATTTTGCTAACTAGGATTGACTGAGATTACAAAAGATGAAGTTCACAGCACCAATCTAAGATTTTTTTTATAAGAGGAAACGTCTTTACATCATTAAAAGTCTGCTTCCTGAGCTTAATTTTTTTCATTAAGACAATGTTCTTCCTTTCCCTTTAGGACAAATACTTTCTAGAAAGAAACCATCATCTTACAAGTTGCCCCGACCCTGTGAGCTGAGCAAGGGAGGCGATAAGGAGGCAGGATAGTCACCGTTATGCCCGCGGTTTTCTCCCCAGACGCACGCTGCCCGGAGCAGCTGGGCAGAGGGAACCCGACGGCGTGTGGCGACCATATGCTGAGCCCATCCCCAGGGTGACGGCGGGCCCGCGGTGTCCGGTGTCGGAGCTAATCTTTGCCTCCGGGGCGGGAGGGGGGAGAGGAAGGGAGCGGGGGGAGGCCTGCAACGAAGGACGGCAAAATGGACTGGGTGCGCCCCGGGTCTTCCCGCACCTGGACGTGGAGTCCCTGAGGGGAGAGGGGATGTCGGGCGGCCCGGACTCCCGCGCAGCCAGGGACGGAGGGCGGGCAAGGTGGACCCCAGTATCTTCTCGCACCTGGAGACGGAATCCCTGAGGGGAAAGTGGGGGTGAAAACCTGCTACCGCCCGTCCCGGGCCGGGACCGAGCACTGGAGGGCGGCCGGGGCCGTTACTTACTGAGCCCGGCGGCAGTCTCGCCGCTCCGGAGCGCCGCCGGTCGCCATGGAGACGGCGTCGGGCCTCGGCCACGGCTCCGCTTCCTGCCGGTGCCAACGCCACTACTGCCCGGGCGGAAACAGGCACGGCGAGCCGGTAAGCCACACGTACCGCTGCCACCCGCCACGCTAAAGGCGCAAAGCGCTACTCGGAGAGGTTGTTTCCCGCCGGACGAGTTACGCGGGGCACCGGCGCCTCCATCGACGGGCAGGCGGTACGGGGCAGGTGGGTGCTCGCTGTCGCTGCGGGGTCTTCTGCTGGAGGGGGCCGGCGGTCTCGCGCCGCCGTCCGTTGGCGCTAACGGGCGCGGGGAGGAGGGGTCCTCGCGTCCCAGCCCCCGTGCTGAGGCGGCGACGGTGGCGGCGGGAAGCCTCCAGCGGCCGCGGCCGGGCTCCGATGGCCTCCCTGGCCTCCCTCGGCGGGTCCTGCCGGGCCCTGCCGGGCTTCTGCCGGGCTCCTCCCGCTGTCGAGGTCCGTGCGTCCCGCCTGCCGCCGTGTCGGTCGGCGCGGAGCTGTTGCCGTGGGGTGGGTCGGCAGTGACGCAGCGGCTGCTTCGTCGTGGGCGGTGGGCTGCGGCGGGGAAGCGTGGCCCCAGGCGGCGCTTGCGTTTTCGCGTGTTCTTAAAAACCCTTGTGGGTTCCCTAGGGAGAAGGGGGTCTTCGTGGAGAAAGGTGTGGAGTGGGAGGGGCGGGCATGCGTGCGTGGCGCTTCCCCAGAGGAAGGGGGGGACCACCCCGCCGTGGGGTGTGCCCTCTTTGCCGGTGTAGCTCTGCGAAGTTTGAAAAACATAATTTTCTTCCTCCATGAAAAAAGGATTTATTCTGAAGTATGACGGTAGTCACCAGAAACCGGTTTTAGTGCTGAAATGGAAAAAAGTCCTTTTTCTTTCTTTAGACAATAAAAAAAAGACCTATGATGCTTGTGAAACTCTTCCCTGCTGGGAGGCAGTGTTATTTCTTACCAGAAAGTTCATGATAAATCAGCTACTACAAGCGTGAGATTTCAATATACCCAAGAATCTGCTCAAAGATCAAGCATTACTGTGCTCTTCCTGGCGTTTAATTCTGTTTATTTTTTTCATTCTGGGTTATTAGCTTGATGGTAGATGGCCAAAAATAAAAAGCACCCAACTAGTTACATTTTATTTAGGGACCTGCCCTAACTTTATATGCTTACATTGATTTATTTTTTTTGTTTGCTTTTATATGCTCTTCTACCTTAATATTAAAAAAGTTAAGCCTTCTTACCTAGCAGGATGAAGGAGGGTCCATACTGTGAATATCATTATGCAAAACCCAAGCCATGCCTTTTTGTCTTCTTGCATGTATCTCATTCCAGAATTGACAAAATCTCATGCTTTTATGTACTTCTTTTTTTTCATATGTTAAGTACAATATTGCTTCAACATAAAATCTGTGTGTTTTAAGAAGTGAATATATAAAAAGTGTGTATATAACATGGGTAGGTTCAAAATAGTTCCGTTAAAACACAAAATGATTTTAAAGGAGTATGGACAGCTTCTGACACATGATATACTCAGGAACTGGGACAGGAAACACAGCATAACTTAAATCACTTCACGTAAGACAATCTATGGAATGGAATGAATTAAGCTGGGTTTTTTCACTATAGATCTTATGTAGGGGTGTCAGTGTGCTCGAGGGCTGCGATCTATTTCATGATCCGGTAGCTTGTCACATTTTGCTTTTCTTAACTGTTTCTCTTTCAAATTGTAATTATATTTATTTCATTTTCTTACTTAGTGCTAAGAAAGTAATTTCAAAGCTGGTCCAACTATGGCCTTTGAAAGGATAACACAAAAGGACTGGTACAAAATCCTGGGTGCAAAGCCATCGGACAGTCCGGCAGAACTAAAACGGAAGTACCAAAAACTTGCTTTATTAGTAAGTATGTTTTCGTTATTTAAGATGTACAAAAATAAATTTTATAAACCAACAAGATAATAATTGCAGGTTTTGTTTTTACATTTTTTTGTGTAAATATGATTAATCAGGATGTGTTTATAATATCAGTTCACTGAGACTGGTTTAAGTTTGAAATAACAGCTCAAACTCCAGATGTTTATAGTTTGCAACGAGGGTTTGTGGTGCTCTGATTCCAAAACATTGACATGTCTCCCAGCTTTACTAAATATTCCTGAATGAACTGAGCCAAAAACTTGTTCATCAGGTGCTGCATAATCAGGCGCACAAGTCAAAAAAAGGTCATTGTTTGTAGCACATGGTCATGAAATTTGCTAATTGGTACTTGTGGTATTTACTGTCATGCGTGCAGTTACAGTGTGCTGCATGCAACCCTTGCATATATAGAGACCAGATGCAAAGAGCAAAAAGAACTTCTTCCTCATAGCCTGCAGTAATGGAATAGAAAATGTACAGGAGGAAAATATGTTAAGATCAATTTTATTTGGAAGTTTCTGGTGCCTTTTTGTGGAGTCATGTTTTTGGTCATGCATTAAGACTTGATGTTCTGTGAATTCTCTTAATTTTTCCTGTACTCTTGGTATACGTGTATAAGACGCTCAGAGCTTTAGCAGATTACTTTGTATGATTCTCGGTTCTTCTGTTTTACTCCTCCCCTGAATTAGGGCTTTTTGTTCAAAAGATGCTTTGGCCTGGCTTTCTGAGGAAAATGGGGTGTATATTTTTTTATACTCTTGACTGTTTTCAACCAAATTTGATAGACAAGTAGAATTCCCAGGGTAACTAAATTCTTAAGTTTCTTAAAAACTGGCAACCTGGTAACGAAGAAGGAAGAAGGTGAGCACAACTCAGATTTTATGTATTGCTTTAGGTAGCTGCTAGCTGGACTGTCAGTATTGGCAGGGCGTTACAGAGTGTGTGCACGGCTAATCTTGGTTGGTTTGAGGTGTCAGAATGAATGGGATAAGAAGTTGGGGTTTTTCAGTGAGGTAAAGAGAATGCCAGTCAATGGGAGATTGAGTTTTGTTAGAGTTGAAATAAATTCATAGGTTGTTTTTTGTTTGGGGTTTTTTTTGTTGTTTGGGGTTTTTTTAAATTTTATTTCTAGCCCCTGTGAAAACTGTTTTAAAGGTCATTTCACCAATATGTTCCAAATTTACACATTTTGATACTCTCCAATTGAATTCGCTAAGCAATCCTGCTGTACATCTACTCCTTCTCAGTGCTTCCTGCTAACTTACTTCTTTGTCTGAAACTGTTCTGTGTACTTAGCGTCTGAAGTTTCAACATTTTACAAGATGTTTGTTTGTAGATATAGGACATAAATCCATTGGTCCTCGCTATTAAACATTAGAAGAATCAATGTAGGAGAGTGCTTTGGAAACCAAGCTTCTTAGTTCTGCTCCTAATAAATAGTTGTTTTCTCAGACCTCCTAATGTTTTTGTTTTACTGAATTACTAGTAAAACATGAATAAAATAGTAATAATGATCTGTTTGTCCTTAATGAAAACAATAGGGGGACCGCTGTGTAAAATACCTCTTCTGTTCAGATAGGGGGCTAATTTAAACTGAATACTGTAATGGAATTAATATATTTCTTTCACTATGAATCTATGTATAATAATAGAATTAAAATCATATGTAAAGTATTGTTCAGAGCTGTTTGCCGCAGAACTGAAACTACGTAGTACCTTTCCTGTATGAATTTTTTTAAATGAAACTGACCCTTTGTGTTATAGCGCTGTACTTTCATGAAATTATTTTGAAGTGTATGAAGTGAGAATTGTTGGAGTTTACAACTGTGTGCTTGCATCTGTAACTGTAGTTTTAGAAGATGAAAATGTTATTTTAATATACAGGCTTTTCTTTAGAACCTGTGTATTTCCAAACTGATTGGTTAGTGCTCTCTATTTGAAAAGTCAGTGAGAAATGTTAGAGAAAATGAAGATACTTTGTTTTTTCTTTTGCTGTTTGTCTCAAGAGTTCTTTTGCTATCTGTCATGGATCTCTCTGACTAAAAAGCCACACTGATGTTTACTTGTAGGTGTTTTCTCCAAGGCAGATCTGCTGCTTGTCTGTTGTTGTTACCATATGTCCTGTCTCTATTCATCTTTTTATTTTAGCTGAGCTGTTACAGACTCAACTTGTTTGTCCGCTTACTAATACGCCATCTAGCACAGCCAGTCTAAAGTCTCTAAAAGCGTGGTGGGAATAAAACAATAATTATTTTTATGCATCTTAAAAACTCACTGGCCACAGGAGTGACTGGAGACTACACTACATACCTTCGCTAAAAGGTGTTCATACAGTGTGTAGTTACAAAGTACTGCCACAGATGTCGTTGAGTCCAAGGGGTTCCATGGTTGAAAAAATTGTTAGACATTCATGAAAGAAACATCTGCCATGGCATGTTAACACAAAAGGTACTCTCTCTGATATCCATGAGCTATGGACTTCTGAATATTGGTGGAATATGTAAGGGAGTTGTTGTATGTTTGTCCTATCCTGACGCTATTCCGTAGGCATCCACTGTCCATTGGCAGCACAAAGCGTAGCACTGGATAGCCTCTCATCTTACCTGTTGTGCCCTGTTCATATGAAGTAACTCCCTTGCTCCCCACTTAACACTTGTATTTGGAGCTCTTGGTAGCTTCAGACCTCTAACTGACAAAGTGTTCTTTTTGGTTTTCTAACGCTGTTGTTGGAGATAGTGGTGGTAGAAGTAGTAGTAGTATTGGTGTGGGCAGAGAACAGGTCTATGTGCAGGTGTTTTTATGTACTGTGGTACTAGTCAATTATTGGAGTAACTCCAGTTTAGAAGCCAGAATAGCAGATGAGAACAGCCATGTGTTACCTATTAAAAGATTTCATGTCAAATTATATGGTCAGTACAGCAAGTTTTCTGGCTTATGTGTAGCAGCAGAAGTTAACTTCCTGAAGAATTATACTGTGCTAATTACCTTAAAATCCAAACGTTTATAAAGCAGCTTGCATCTTGGATACCAATTGCAATTGATGTGACATTCTGTAGTCGTGAATATTCTGATCACAGATATTCATCAGCATCAAGCATAATAGATGGTGGAATTTATTTTTAAAAATAATTCTGCTGTTAAATAAAAATGGCAAATGTCTGAGCCCAAGCCTTCTTCAAATGATCCCTAGTGTTTCACGTTGAGCATTTGCTTTTTGCCATCTGCTATTTTCTATTTGTCAACACATGTATGCTCTGCATCTTGAATGAACAGGCAGATGTAAATTTCCAAAGCTAAAAAGAGTTGGAGATCTTGCCATATGTCATCCAAAAGATAACTATATTTGTAGTTAAATCTCAGGACTGACCTTAATAATACAAAGTAGTATGCAATTAGAAATGGTTGAATTGTAGGTTTGTAAGAATGACTTCATAAGGGTAAATTAGCTTAAAACTGATGCATTTTTAAGATACAACTTGTTTTTGTGAATTCTAGCTAATTGATGATGCAAAACATTAATAACCCATAATAAACAAAACTGTGCATGTGCACCCTACTAGAGTGAATACACTTACTTACTGTTTTGCCATATTTTGCTTTGCTGTACCTACTTTTTTCATTTGGTCAGGTCACAACATATGTTTAAGTGAATTATTTTACTACAGATAATGTCAATTCCGTCTTTAAGAATAGTATTGATACAGAAAATAGCACAGGTTTGGCCTAAAAGTAATGATATTTTTTTAATCAGTATTTTTTTCTTCTCACCTTCTAAGTATTTAAGTAAAAGTTCGTATTTATAAAATTTCCTTGCAACTTAATGAAACTTAAATTTATTTCTTTTAAACTCTTGTGTACTTATGTGACTCTGATACCTGGATCATCTTGATACTTTATTATTGTAACAGTCAGTAGCAGCTGAACATGACAGACTTTTGTGCACATGCGTGACACTGGCAATTTTCTAGTTTATTTTTAAAACAAAATCAAGCTTTTGTGTGTGCTGCTCATACTCCAGTGTCTTCTCTAGCACAGTGCTTCAGCCAGTAATTCTGAAATAAAAAAATTAAAAAAAAAAAAAAAAGTGTATTTTGTAACCGGCATAGCTCAATGCAAAGATTCCTTGATTGTAGTTGTAAGTTCCTGCTACAGTGCTTTCTGTAGCACAGAAAACTTGCAGTTTCCATACTCTGAAAGGAATCACAACAAATTTTGAGAATTAATGTGTTGCCTAAGTAGTAGGAGTTTGGTCTTTAATCTTCTGTCTTTGGAATACGCTGATGGTTTTGAGATATTTGGGATACATACAGCCTTTTTATCCACAGTTACATACACAGTAGTTTCAACAAGAAGATTTCTTAAATGGATAAACAGGTTTTATGCTCTATACTTAGTTTGTTTAAGGAATCCATACAGCTTTTAGGAAGGACAGTGTTTATGTTCTGTTTCTGAATGTGTATAAAATTTAACAGAGGATAAAATTAGAGTAACAAAAATAGGATGGGGGGGGGAGAATCACACCATCTTAACTGGCACAATTTTTACATCTCCTTTTGGTCTAGCACTTTGTGGTTGAAGAATGAGTTGCCAGATTGGTTTCAAATTTTCATGTAGCTGCCCTGTATCCGATAACTGCTTTTTACAGGGAATAAAGTCACCAAACGCATAAGCCTTGTCTAGCTGAAAATCAGGTGTCTGTTCCTATTGATGCTGATGATATTATAGGATACCTTTCAACTGGAAAAAAATTATTGTGCAGGAAAATTATATGCTGCTGTTACAATGTGTGCCCTAATCTTAAAGAAAATCCATGTAATTTGAGCAGGGAGTATGCAGGAAGCTCTTATTTTTAATATGGTGAGGAAATAAAATGTGCCATTTAACACATAGTGTTACAAAGATTATCTTTTTATCAGAAGGGGTGTTGTGTGTATATAAATACAAGGTGTTAAGGTGATCGCTTAATCTGTTTGAAAGAGTAGAAAATTTGAAAACAGAGAGCATCAGCCATAGGTGAGAATGGATCTCAGCAACAATAAAAAGGGACATTAATAGAAATTTAATTTAATGAAGAAAAATAACTTCAAGAAGAGATTGTTCCATTGAGCTTGTGTAGAGGAAAGACATCTGTCTTTCTGGAGAGAAAAAAAAAAAATCTGTTGTATCTTATCAGATTTATGCGCACATCTAAATTCTGCAATCACAAGAAATGCAGATTATATTTATGTAAAGTTAAAGATCTGCTTCCATGATTGGTGTCTTAAAGTTTGTTCCAAAATAAATTCAGTGTTACTCCTGAAAGCACCTGCCTACTGAGGTACTTCTTTTCATGCTGAGTTTAAGTTGAGAATTTGGATCTTTAAAATGAAAACACTTTGAGCTTTCTATCAGAAGTCTCATAATACTACTTTTCATAATGAAAATTATGCAGTGTGTGTATTCCTTTTTTTTTTAATAGCCTTTGCAGGTGTTTTATTTTTTGTTTGAATAGCAGCATACTTGTTAGAGGTACTCACCAGATCATCATGCTTAGCTAACTCTACTTTCAGCTAACTTGTAGAAAATGGATTTTGTAATTTGACAGTATAAACAGAACAAGTTCAGTGCAGCCGGGTTGTAGCTTGACTGAAGTTAATACAATTGCAAGAGAGAGAAAGATCAGCCACTAAGTTTAATACAAAGGGCTACTGTTTTGACACTCTGGGTAGTTTTATTTCAAGCTGTTCCTTACATCTGATTTACTACTTATGACCTTAATAAAATACAGGTGGGCATATTTTCAAGTTAGGACTTGAAAAAATGGTTATTGCCTTGTGTAGTATATAATGAACCTCAGTGTTACGGAAGTCACTAGTTCAAACAGCTTGATTAGCCAGATCATGATCATGCTGATGTTCCTGCTGCCATTTAAGCGCTGAGAGCTTTTGTTTGGTTCATCTACCTGGTTTTTGTGGTATTTGGGGTTTTTTTTCCTCACACCAGAAGAGGTCATTATGATATTCAGTAGGAAGTCTGAACAACAGGTATTTACCCTGGCAGCGATCGTGTTGCAGTACAGGAACTTTTATCAATCTGAATGGTATCACAGATTTGTTGTGTCAAGATGGTACCTAAAAGCCAGACGTTCTGGAGATGCGTGATGCTGCCATGTACAGTGATGCAGACCAAGCCGAAGCTCCCGCTCACTCACTCGGAACTGCGCAAAGATGTAATGCTGGTGGCAGTTGCTCCTTGGGCCTTACATGCTCTCGTTTGGGTAACTGGCCAATGGGAGCGTGTGTTCTACATAATTAGGCAGCTGGCTAATCAAATGAAATGCAGTGATTAACCGATTAGTGCTCCGATTGGTCAGCGACCAGCTGGAAGGCGTACTCCAGACACACACGGACAGGCCGAGAAAGGTATCCTGACTTGCAGAAGGGATGGGAGAAGAGGGGTCATGGATGTAGGTGAAGAGAAAAAGGATGTAGTGAGGTATCAGAGTAGGAGCAGGGGCATATGACAATATTGGTGTGTAGTCTGCAGTACTCATTGTTTAGAGGTGGGTGTCTACCATATCTCCGCTTATATGGAGTGATGTTCCGCTTTTCATTACTTTGTAATGTGTAATTTTTTATATTGTTTTTTAAAAATGTAGGTGAATTTTAACAAGTAGATGATGTGAACATCCCTACAGCAGAAAGTTATTTTTAACTGTTATATAGAATATGAGAAAATCCAGTGTCGCAAAATAAGTCAGCAAGTAATATATTGCTTATCCAGGTAGTGCAGCCAGTTGTGAAAGTAATGTTAGTTTGGAAAATGATTTCTAAATCTAATCTGTTTACTTACTGGGTTATTGTCCATAGTATATTTGTTACGATGAGCATCTTCTGATACTTCATCCTCTGTAGTTTTAAGGTATGTACATAAGAACAAAATGGGCATCAGGCAATTGAAATGTGAGATTCAGCTAATGTGTGCTTGGCCTTTCATGTCATTTATGCTCTACAAATGAATCTGATGCCTGTCTTGAACATTTTGTGCCTGGTTATATAAGTTATTGATCGTAACAACATACTAAAAATAGAATCTACACTGTCTTTGGTAGACTTTTTGTGAAAGGTGTTCTATACTTAGAAATATTCACTGTGTCCTGAGGTAGTATAAAGTTAAAATTCTGATTAAAAATAAAATCTTAAGTACTATCTTATTAAATTCCATAAATATGTTTCTTACTTAATATTTGCAAGTGGTCTTTCAGCACTTTTGAAGACATGTTGAAGTAGCTTTATATTGCGCTGTGAGATTTTTATCTCATTTCTGAAGTGAGATGTCTGAAATAACAATCATGTAGCAAAAGATATGAATTAAAGCACAAAGAAGGAAGCTAAAAAGACCAGCGTAATGTTTTCACATAAGTAAATGTTCTTATTATTCTGATGTTTGAGCAGCCACAGTCAAGAGTACCTTGAGTTGTTCAACATTTTCAAATCTGACTATTTAAGGACCTACTTCTGAAATTTTAAGCACTGGGTCAATTATTTAAAGAAGCTATAATCCCAGAACATAAGTTTAAAGGATAATAAATGGTAAGGGTAGAATCAATCATCTCGCAGTAACTGTGTTTGTATAAGGATCTCTCATTGCTGTTAAATGAAATTGACCACATCTGTGTTGAACCCAAAATAGTTATTAGATTTTGAAAATATTGTAGTATGATGTAGTACCTTGAAAAGCTTAGTGTTTTGGGGACTTGTGTATTTTCTTTTAGATTTAAATAAATTATCTGTGTAACTTTGCCTAATGTTTAAAATACATAATATAACTATTACGGAAACTTATAAAAAGCATCACATTCCTTCTTTCCTTCATCTTTAAACACTTCAGAGTCAGAAAATCGTGATGAGAATGACATAAGAACTGTCCCACCTTCCATGTTTTATCTTTTCCTTGCCTCAGTTGCTTATGAATGTTTTCTCATCTTCCATTGAGCCCAAACAGTCAGGAGGCATAAGCTTATTTGAACTGATTTAATGCAGAAGTGAATTCTATACCTGAAGGGCTGTCTTGTAGGACAGTTTATAAATAATACCTTGCATTACTATAGTGAGAAGGTTCAGCTTTTTTGTTGTAGTCTGTCAGTCATTGGGATAAACTATCTGTCATTTAATTTTCAGTATGTTAGAAGTAACACTTTAAGGCTGAAAAGTCAACAGTGGATATTTTTAAAACTTAGCCCTTTGTTATTCCCAATAAATTAACAGTAACGAAAAAGTTGACAGTCTGTGTTGCTTGGATTTAGAACCTAAGAATGTCCATGATCAAAGTAGTAAAATGAATGAGTTTTCGAGCAGCATCTTAGCTAAACATTTTTCTTTTCTTGACATAAACATTAAATAGTAACTAATTAGGTGTTTGAGGAGGGGCTGACCAAGAGTTCCTCATTTAAGAGATACTTGCCTTCTGTCAGAGCATGCCAGCAATCCGGTATTAGTTCCTACTGCTACAGAAGAGCAAGGCAAAGTACAGGCTTGATAGGATTCTCCTGGTATAACTATGGCTTCTGTAAATGTTGCTATTGAAACTCAGTAATGAAAACCTTGGATTATTCCTTTACAGTTGCTGATCTATCCTACGTGATGACTTTACCTTTTCACCTGCATCTCTTGACTATTCCTTCCTAAAAATGGGAAGTTCTGTAAAGGCTAAGACAGCCTGTATAGAGTGCTTATTAAATATCAGTGGCAAAAAGCTTAGTAATAAATTCTGTTAAGTGAGCAGAGTATACTATTGTCGCATGATTTCCTTGAGTCCTCTGGAAAGTATGTCCTTTTAGTAGCTACAAGGACACACTGTCAAAGTGTTTCCTTACTGCGAATGGAGAAATTTGCCAACCACGACCAACCTCAAATTAGAAGTTAAATGAACATCAAACTAGTGATAAATCCAAATATGAATCCATCCTTTAAGCCATCAGTGTGAGTAAATCCAATCCAAAACAGATGCAAAATTTATGTGATTCCGTGGATTATGCTTGGAATTGTTTTGTCATTATGGCTATGAAATTTTGAAATAACTGAATACTGATGTGTTGGGGTTGTTTTTCCTGCTTTTTTTTTTTTTAATACTGGTGTGATATCCATGAAATGGCGTGTTTGTGCAGTAGTCATAGCATACTTCATTTCAAGGGTTGAAACTTCTCAAGATGCTTTAGACTTGTTCGGCATTGCCTAAGATGTGGAAGTACTGTCTGTACAACAGGCTGTGGGGCTTCTGTTTTTATTGGGATACGGTGTAACATGTTTACTAATGTATCTCTCAAGTTAAGCTGCCTCATAAAAGGTAGGTGATTTCTTTGTGGGCTTTGCACCCAAATGTTTTCTAAACTGAGTGCTAAATTCTGTTAATATTTAGCTTTTCATGTCCATTTTAAAAGTTATAATTCAAGTGGGGCCTAACCTGTTGTTTTGAGATCATGAATGGCTTCAAATACTGTAGAGATTCTATATGTATTGCTCCTAGAGACAGGGAAAACTGAAATAAATATTTTAAAGAAAACAAAAAAAATAAAACCTCCAACTTTTGAAGTGTTATGCAAGCATTAATTATGGTCGCTAATAAATAATTTTTTAAAAAGAAGTCCTCTATTCTTCAAGGCCTGCTTTCCACAGTGACTTCTACATCCTTAGGGACTTTGTTTATTTTGCATTATGCTTAAATCTGACCTCTTTAAGGTGTCTGTCAGTTTTTAGGTATTCCAAATGAATTTGAAAATCAATGGTATACTTTGGTTTGGAATACTGTTTTAGTGACAGTCGTCTGGGGGCGGAGGGGCAACGCAAAAAGCTATGCTTTGTGCTCAGCAGTTCTTAGGAAGTTGTGGAGGATCAAAGTAGTTGACTTTCTTAGCCTGCAGAAAGGTATTCATCTCGCAAGTCAGGGTGCCAGCTGAAGCCTACTGCCCCCAACTGCCTCTCCCTGCCCTGCTGCCAGATGTTACTCAGCCAGGAAATAGCATCCTGTGGGTTTTCCTTCATCCACTACCGTACATGTCAGCTGGACAAGTTCATGCCCATTTTTTCAGTAGTTTAAGCAACCCTGGTTGTTTGGGGTTTTTTTAATAATACAATACAGGATTCTGGATTTTACTTTCGCATGAAAGTAGCATTTGCCTAAACTAGTTGCCTAACCATTTGTGTAACTGGCATTATTGTATGACTAGGGCCACATTAACTTATGCCTAAAGGATGGAACATTGTTTAATGCGACATTTAACAGCGTAAATTGTGAGCACAGGGGAGCTTTTAAAATTCCCTTTATATTTTTATTTTTACCTTTACATCCTGTAAGTTTTAAAATATTTCACTTCTTTCCTTCTTTTTATTGCTTTGTCTTCTCCTGCTGTGTAGTGTAGTTTCCAAAAGGCTTTTTTAAGTAGCTTCTGAGGGTCTTGGGTTGCTCTTCATAGGAAAATAAAGAGCCATGGAAGCAGAAGAAAACAAAAGAGAAGCTGTTTCAAAAGATGTACTTTCTGGTAACCATAGGCTCTCTCTCCTCTCATAGGTTTTCTCTCCTCATTTTCATACCTTCATTAGCCAAATTAATCTTTGCATCTATTGATACAATAACAGTTGTTTTTCTTTTTTATCACTAAAACCTGAATCTTTTACATTTCATTTCACCATTAAGTTTGTTCAAGAGCTGAAAAAGATGAGAAGTGTGAACATTTAATATGAAAGTTACGTGAGGTAATTGCTTGCTGTTTTGTTCGACTCTTCTCAGTCTCATGAGGTTAGATCTTTCCAGAGGCTGGGGAACAGGGAGTGGTCAAAGAGTTTGTTACTTAGGTTTCTGTAAGATGGACTAGTTATTGCTGCTGCAGAAATGTAGCCCTTTTCCCTTGCCAATGCAATAGGTTATCTTTCTCATCTTGAGAAAGTTTTCAAACAAGAATCTGCAATTACTTGTTTTTGCGGCGGGAGCTGGAGTGCTTTAAAGTAGCAGGTTCACGGAGTGTTACCTTGGACAAAGTGGAGACCTACTGTCAGTAGTTAAGACCAGTAAGAGAGAGTAAGGTCAAAATAGTAGTATCATGGTACCATACCATGATAAAAGCAATTGCATTAGAAAAGGATTCCAGTCGTACCTGATACAATCTTTAGACTTTAATAATTTACTGCAGAGAATAAAGCATTTTTCATTAGAAATTACTTCTTAGTGTAAGACCCGCTCTGCCATCACAGGACTTTTACAAGTGGCATCAAATTGAAAGTGACAATTTCAATGGAAGTTGACATTTACTTCTATAAAAGTATAGTCAGAATTACAGTGGCAGTCCTGCTGCTACTGCAGTTAAATATATAAAACAAGTATATTGAAGATGGGAATTTTGGCAGCAGACACTAAGTACAGAAGAGGAAAAGCGGATCTCTTTTCAGACAGCTCTCAGCTCAGATGCATGCCCAGCTTGACAAAAGATTAAGATTTTCCAGTGAATAATAGAATCATTCAAAACTCTGGTCAGAAATTAAGCTTATCAACCTGTGTGATTTAAATGTGAAAGAAGATGTGGTGAAATTCTTAGCTTAATCAGAGAGAAGGTTGAGGAAGTTTCAAGTATGTTTAAGCAAGATAACTTAAAAAAAAAAATAAAATCCGAGATGCAAATTAACGATTTTATGACAATGTAATTTATTATATGATTTTTTTTTTCCAAGAATTTGCAGCATTGGATTGATAGTATTATCCTCTGTGTTTTTACTGTGCAGCTATTGGTGAATGCCCGTTATGTGGTCTGTATAACTGTTGCATATTGCTGTGTACATTTAATCCTAACTTTTTTTTTGTTATGGCTATTTTTAAAATAGCAAGTTGGGTTGTCTGTGGGTGTTTTCTTTAAAAATTATTCGTTGGGTGATGAATAACTAAAATGTTACAGAAAAATTCCTTTTTCCTCCTGTGTGCTGCCTTGATGATGCTTTGCTGCAAATACCTTGAGTCACAGCAAGTATTTCCTTGTAGTAACAGTTAGAGCAGCAATAATATCTGAAATATTTCTATTCTGATGGTCCTCAAGTTGGAGGTCTGCTGTGCTGGATGTTGTGTACAGCAGTGGTTATCTCTGGCCTGAAGGTATGGAAAAGATTAATAATGTGTGTAAAACATGCAAGCAGTTGAATATTGTGCAGGAAGCTCAGATTGATACTTGAATAACAATTTCTGATTATGGCAGACTGTAAGGAGGAAGCAGAGAATGGACACAGCTTTCACCAGCTAGTTGAACACTGAGCGATGTTAGAAAAACTTCATAGAATGGATAAGGTATAAGAGATTAGAAGGAAAATGAAAGTGTATTTTCTTATTTATCCTCAAATGAGGAACACTTCCTATGAATAAGAATCATCCTGGAGATGGACAGTGGAGGCTGGAATCAGTGTCAAAGCAGATAACAAGATCAGGTAGGAGAAGGCTAAAGTTGTTACAAAGCTTAAAGATTGTTTGTGTTTGGGGAAAAAAGAAAGAAGAAGAGATGGATTGAAGTAATGAATCAAGAAGATAAATTCCTTGCTCTTTTGTCCAGCTGTCTTTGGATAGACATCCTTTGGGGGAGTTTAAATCTCTATATGAAAAGATTGAATGTCACAAGGAACTCTTCACTTTCTGTTTCGCCTCTTTGCAAGTGGAAAAAGCAGGGTACTTCCATGTTCCCTGCTAACTTCTGCCAATTGAGTGAACATGTTGAAAAGATTGATTGTGGGCTAGGAAAGCAAGTTTAAGACCTGGAATCATTCTTTTCATGGAAGTGAACAAGTTTCACGTTTCAGAGACGTTCTTTGTTGCAATATCACTGAAATAAGAAAAGCACCTTCAAAGTAATTTTGTTTTGTGCTGTTCTAATGTAAGACCACACCTCTTTTTTTTTTTTTTTTCAACACCCGCCCCCCCCCTCCCCCCCCAATACTTGCCATGTGAAGCTTTTCAGTACTGAATTGTGCTAGTTACTTAACAGGGGATAGCTTACAAAAATGTAAACAGGCATGGAACCTCATCTGGTGAATGTACTTACTTTTTTATGTGAGTATCCTAATGAAGTGCCCGTATTACATTCCTGATATTTTTGCAGGTGAAATGAGTCCCATATTTAGCCCACTGATCATACTTCTTGCCTGTTACAGCCTTTGTGTACAAGAAAGGATGTGATCACATCAGTTCAATATAGAAAGCCTGTAGGGGAGGAAGTGTGAAGCAGATATTTCAAAACAATAATAAACTTTTTTATTTGCTTTAGTCTCCATTTTTGATTATGCTAATATAGTGCAGAGAAACAATGAAGTGTTTTTGATGTAACCTTCTGGTAAGCATTAGGTGGCAGTAGTGTGTTGTGTTTGGCAGCTGCTTTGTCGTTTGGGCTTTATTTCTGCAATCTTTAGTGCAGTGTAATAAATGGAGAAAACATTTTATTTCTTATAGTTTTTATAAAATGCTGATTTATGGTTGTTCTGACTGTGTGTGACTATAAGGGCAGCTGTTGTTTGGACTCTTGTATACATAGGTGGGATTAGCGTACTGTAGTTTCTGCACAATATTAATGATGTATTTTCTGATACACAGTATCTAACAGTGATAATATTAACTGCAAATATTCTGATGAGAAGTATGCTGTTAATGGCTAAGTGAGTTTAGTTTTGCAGCCTTCACTTTTTCATAAGCTGTTACCATTTCTAAATTTAATATAGCCTGTTAGATGAAGTATGTTTATATGCTTTTGTTTACTCTTTTTTTTCTTAGATAAAAAGCAGACTTGGGCTCAAGAGGATGTTGGTAGGAACGTAATTAACCTTTCAGCATAGTGGTGGTGGTGTCACTCCAGATCTTAGACAAGAGCAGTTACCTTGTGACCGTTTTGGAGGTTTTTTCCCCTTCATCCTTGTTTCTCACAAGTAAAGGATCTCAAGGAGTTTGGAACTGGTGTTGCATTCTATTAATTGGGCAGGATGATCAATTAATAGGAGAAGAGCGAGAAAGTGTTGACAGAACATGCTATCTAATTAGTACCTGATGAACCATGTAGGCCACAGAGCCCAGAGTGTAATACTGCTTCAGGATGGGTCCTATACAAGACCCTTATATGCAAAATAAGCCTGTAGAAAAGCTGAAAAAGAATATTTCAGCATAGTTCCAGTGAAGGAAATCTTCATTGCTGGAAAAACTTCACTTTCCACTGTGAACTTGGGGAAAGCTGGGGATACTTAGTGCTTCATAGAAGGAGCATGTATCAAAGCATCATGCCTGTGTTTTGTACAAGTCTTGCTCTTAAAAATCATGTAGCCTTTCATTTGTTTAGGTCTTCTTTTTTTTTTTTTAATGTAAGAGTTGATCTACAGATTATGGAAATAGATGAAATATGGGTTTTTTTAATAAGTAAAACTATGTAGCTTTTCTTCCTGCTTTTTGGAGCAGGAGGAGATACTAGGGCAGTAAGATTTCCTGATGGCTCATGTGACAAAATGGCAAGCAAAATCATTGTAAGTTAAGAGCAGGTAGTAAGTACCACAACGCTTTGAGGTTCCACCCTAACTGGTTTTCTATTACATCTTAGTTTGCAATTGTTTTTCAGTTGAAAATTAAGTCATTTTGAATTGAAAAGCACTTTCAGTTTAGCAAGGTAGTACTGCCAGAATTCTTTGGTTACTGGTAATTAGGGTTTTTTCCATTCATTTGTATAAATATATTGATAATTAATTCCATACTGTTCATTCAGAAATTCTCCCTCCTCCTATGATAGGAAACAAGTTTAATGTTTGCGTGTTTAAAACAAACATTTTTTTCAAAATTAATTCATTTTCTCCTGCAGTTCAAGCTGCTTTGTTTTACTGAAATAAACCACTTCCTGTTTTAGAATACTCTTACGGAATTAATCACTTAAATTTTTGTAAAATACTTAAGTGTGTTTTTCATCCTGCCCTAATTTAATGAGATCAGTTGGTAAAGTTGGAAAATGGCTTCTTTCTGTGACCTTTCAGTGAGTGCCACAGGGTGGGGGCCAAGTGCATGTTTGTCACCTTTTTTCTTGTCCAGCACAGGTGGCTAAAATGTGTGCTTTTCTTAAATTTAGTTATCCAAAAAAATCAAATTCCAGTTTAATAAACAGTTTTATAACTCAGTCTGTGTTCTGATTTCAATCCGTCACAGAATGGATTCTGCAAGAGAAAGAGTTCAGCCCTAAAGCATTACAGCTACTCTGCATAGATTCTACTCTGTATGTCATGCTGCCCATAACCAGAGTAAATGATCATTTGGAGCTGATGTGCTTGATTGCTCCAATATAGATGTCATATACATGTGTAGGTAATACCAAATACGTGTGTTAATTCTATTACATGCTGATAGGGATTTGTGGCTTAAAGTATTCAGTGTGACAATGTATGTAAAATTAGCAAAAGTGTTAACTTTAAATGTAATTCTATAGCTCCTGGAGTGTTGTAATTGCATTATATGGTTTCTTTTTTGTGCTGCGTCCACCAGGGAGACTTCAGCTTTATATTTTGGTGCTCTATCAACTGATCTGGAACTTTCAATACATGCCACATCTTTTGATTAAAAATATTGCTACAAGCCTTATAATAACATAGTATAGAACTGGAAATGTGCGGTTTTGTTGGGGCATGGGGTGGTGAGGGGAACCCACTCTCCTATACTGTGTTAAGCTTAGCTATAGTATTTCAGATAGACAAGTTTAATATCTCAGTTCTAAACCTAAATTTATTGAGCCCTGAGACCGATAGAAGCAGAATGCCTTGTTTTGTGATAATGATCCTGAGGTCTGGGGCCTTGACCAGCCGCACTTTAAACTGCCCGAGGACAGAGATTTCAGGAAGGGTACCCTTTGTCATAAACCTGAAGTCAGTATGAACTTTGCAACGGAGGCAAGGTTTTTCCACTAGCTATCACACTAGTGTCACATTCACAGTTTGCAGTAAGAGACTTTCAGATAGGCACTTCGGGATCAAAGCAACAAAACTCTTCTATTCCAAATGTAATTTTAGAAAGAGGAGGGATGCTGCACTGAGCTTAGTTGTCCAAATGTGATTCCAAAGCTATGGGAATATGAAGATTGAATGCTGGCTTTTTGTAGAGAGAGAGAGGAAAAAAAATGAGTACAAATACAGAGAATATCAGCCTACCGTATTATTTTGATTCTTGAAATGATTTAGAAGAGTTGTTGATTTCTTAGATATTTATAGATGTGGCTTAAATATTGTGGTCATGTGGCCAGATTAAGGAATCTTGTTTTAAGAATTGTAATTTCTTTCTAATGTGTCCATGTGGTGTGTAGATAACTAGAAAAATGGATGCAATTATATGACCCAGTCCAGCCCTTGTTTAGAAGTTAATTTCTCCAGATTTCTATGAGCATTTGGTCAGATCTACACAGATTTGGTTGTTGGTTTAAATCTAGCCAAGGCTGGTGGTGTCTTAATTGCTACCACAGAGCAACCATTTGGCCTGTGCGAGATGAATGTTGTCAAGGTACCTTCTGCAAGGCGGGTACATCCACTGGGAATGTATCAAGAAAGTTTTCATTAATTGGTCCCTTTGTTGGCATTTGTGGTAGAGCGGCCAAAAACTGAGTATGAACAGACCCTCTGTGTCAGAGGGTGAGATTTATTGGCAAGTCCCGGTAAAAACTGGAGTTTACTACATATATTGTAAGCAGGGGCAAAGGACTTTCCCCCTAAGAACAGCCTGGCACTAAATTTACTCAGATTTCTTTTCCTTTTTTTTTTTAAAGGCAGGGAAATGTAACAAAAATTCAGACTACAATCGGAATTTAAATAGGAAATAGCTAGTTAATATTTTTCTTAATGTTGACTGTCTTGCAGCTTCTTTTTAATATGATGTGAAGTGTTATGATGAGCTCTGTAGTGTACAGACAAATTTGCATGGACCTATGAATACTTCTGTCAGATGAGAACACTTGACAGTTTTTGTCCTGACCTCGTTAGCTTAACCTGTAGATAATAATAATTACTGTGGATAATGTATAAATGTTGCATAAAGCATGAGAAATGTTTTTAAACATAGTTCCCAATTTTGATATTTTTATGCTCATGTTAACTCCTGCATTTTGTTCTTGTTGTTTGGTTAAAAGGATGCACTTTACCAGTATGTCCCTCGCAATATAATAGTGATTTGTGCATTTTGTCTTAGTGCAACACGTCTGTTGCTAACTTTGTATGGACCAAGACTGTTTGTGTTAGGCTTTCTGTTCTGCTTATGCCCACTTTGTCTTTAAAAGAATTTTAGCTTATTTTATATTATAATGTGGAATAAACAGTAGTTATTAGGTAATAGACTAGACTTATTAACCAAATACACTGTCATATATTGACTCAGAGAGAATTCTGATTCTGAAATTGGAATATATTGCCTGTTCAGTATTGAGCTTTTGATACAAGAATAAACAGCTTGAACCCCCCAAATACTGATAATATGATTTTTTAAAAGTGCTTGGTATTAATCTCTGCAATTCCAGTAAGGAGTCAGAGTCTCATTCTGTTGGATTCCTAGCCATGAATCTGGTCATGTTATTTGAAGATAATGACTTGGGTTTCTCTCTTCATCCAGCTGCTTCCAATGCTTCCCCCCTCTCACGCTTTTTCTCTTCCGAACAGCATAGTATCCAACTCTTGTGTCCACTTGCTGTCATCCGTCTAACCCTCCTATCAGCAGCAGTGGATGTCATTGGTGTGCGCTGCCGTTGTCTCATAGTATCCGATGCTTATCCATGGTGACTTTCACTTGTGCAGTGTTAATCCAGCCAACCCTTTACATACCCGTTTCCTGACTTTTACCTCTTCTGTTCATGATTTTAACTCAATTCTGTCATTCATCAAAAATGGTAGCTTCACCAGATACGGAGCAGTGCTCTATTTGTAAAGTTTGGGTTGAATTCCTCTTCCCTGACCATTACTGAGTGTCTTTCACCACTGCTTATTTTTTAACATAAATACAGATCTTTTTACAAATTCCAGGAGGTATTGTAGTTGTAGTGTAGGTCATGAACACTGTGGCTTCTTGTTACTTTTACAGTGACAAAATAAACCCAATAATTCATACTTGGCTGGAAATCTTATTTCTAGCTGCATCACATGAAACAAATGCTGTCAAGCTATAAAACTGTCATGGCTACTACTATATGCCTAATCTGGAGAAATGGGAGAAGGATGCTAAGAGATACTAAGTTAATTTTAGATGTTAATATTCTATCATTGACTCTTATTTACAGCTTAGATTTAGTCATTAGATGTAGTACCTACAAAAGCATGAGTACTTGAATGCGTGCAAGTAATCCCCTGTTGAAATCTTAATACCTGATTTACTCAGGAACTTAGGGCACATCTCTAGCTTTAAATATATCCTTTATTCAAATATCAGTGCACATCCCCTATTGAAATAAAGCAGGAATGTAAGACTTGTCTAAACTTGTCAATTTAATTTAGCAAGGTGATTCCATGAGACCACAGATAATTTCAGAGTTAAAAATCTTTAATAAATCTGATAGTTTAGAAATTTACTATGCTGTAACTATTGGTAGTACTGACTGCTTAGTGGTTACTTTGACTCATGATAATAAGTCCAGAATAGTCTAACTCTTTAATTTTTCAGCTCTAATGATTTAATCATTGTTCTACATCTGTCTTTACTTTGAATTTTAGAACCTTAATAATGGTTTCTCATAACAAAAAAAAAAAAAATGTGTATAATAAAAATTAAAAAGTCTGAAAATATTTCTCTGAAATCATTGTCTTGGGAGAGAAGATAAGGATTTAATGCAGCCACATCTGTTTCATCCTTCTTATATTACTTTTTATTTGCTGCTGAAGATTTCACCAAATGTTTGACAGCTTTGCATAAAGTATTGGAAAGTAGGAAAGACAAAACTGTAGAAAGTGGAGAGTACTCCTTATTTCAACTGTGGAAAAAATTTAAAGCTGATCTATTTCATTTGCCTCAGTCAGAAAAAAATAGAAAGTTTACATTTTAAATAGGCTTACCTAAAAACTGTAATTTTAGGGGAGGAAAGTTCTGTAACAGTCATCTGTTAAATACATAGTAGTAAATTAAAGCACTTTTTCATAACTTAAATAAAAAATTGGAAGTAGTGATAGTTTTAGTAGAAAATCAAGCCTCCTGGTTTGACGTATGGAATTGGGGATGTGATGCCTCTTTGGTTTTAGAGTGAATACCCCTTATACACAAGGGAAAAGAACCATGGTAATGTATTAAGTAATAAATGAGAAGGAATAGTACTTTTTTAACCTTTTCTAAATAATCAGCCTTTTCGATTTCTCATGTGGAAAAGTAGTTATGAGTAAGAGTTTGACTATATTAAGCAGTTTAGTTATCGTGTATTCCACAGTTGAGCAAGAGATTACAAATTTAGAGTAAAACCTGTGCCTGTATGCTTCACCCTTCCCCTCCCAATAAGTCATACTAAGTTGATTTTCACTGGGTGCTGTAAATTTCTTTTGAAAAATAAATTCATGAGCACCAATAAGAAATGTACATTAAATTGATTTAACTAGAGGTTTTCTGCTTGCTAATTTGAATTTGATTAAAATCAGTCAACCCTATTACACTTACTGCATAAAGTTAAGCAACTTGTACAAGTGTTAGGAGGATGGGGACCTTAGTGTGCCATCTCTATGTTGCTTGACTTGCTCAGCCAGCTATCTTAGTTTCTCATCTTCTGATATGAGAGTTCTGAAGGTCTGTTGGTATGGTTATTGAGATGTAATATCATTACAGTTATTGACCAAATGGTCTTTATTAACTTCCAGGGATTAAAGTCCGAGGATTAATTTTGCAATTCTTAAAGTGCAGAAGGGACCAAACTTCATACTTGGATACTTACATAACTACGAACTGAACCTGTATCTGTGTTTCAGAGTATGTTTTCCAGGTGATATGCTGTTCCCCACTGTACCCAAGCTGCTGAAAAGTACAGTCTGATGTATATTAAAAACAACAGTTCAGTACAGTTGTTTTAGAAAGGTATAATAATGATACTGTAATTGAAAAGGGCATGAGGTTAAGTTTGTATTAGCCTGCCTTTCTGTTTCCTTGCAGCACTAAAACTTTCACCTAGTCTCCAACAGATAATGTTTTAAAGCGTATTTTTCATTTGAGCTTTGGACTTCAAGGTTTGCGCTTTTTCAAATTTTTCTTAGTGATTGTAAAAACTAAACCAAACAAAAACCCTAAAAAAAAAAAAATAACCCTTACACCAAGAGCCAGAGTCCTCAAGAAATACTATGACAGCGTGACATTTAAGATAAACATCAGGGCAGCGAGCAGTATCACATGTATGTGTAAGGTATTTTTTGTAGTTAACAGATGAACTAATATATCTGCATTATCAATCAGTTTATTTGTTAACATTCACAGTAACTACAAAGCATCATATGCTGTAAAGTGATATAAATACTAGACAGTCTTTAGTAATGGAAAGAAGTTAGCAAATTACTTCTAGTAGAGGTATAAAAAAGGAAAACTAGATTGGGCATACATCTCTAACCTCCTTTCTTTTCTCTTCCCTCTGTCAGACGCAGGACAATATCCTTCATTGTTTTCATAAAGTCCTATTAAGTAGTAACATGTTAGTAAAAATTATTACTGTGTTCAAAAGTCAAGATGAGTGCTCAGCAAAAAGCTGTTTTTATGGAACTATTGTTTCTTAAAAATGTAACGCATATGCAGCCAGAAAGATTTAAATGTATCTGAAGTGCAGTAATGCAGCTGAAAATAGTGCTGAGGTGGCAGGTATGGATGACATGAAGATAATTTGCACAGATTTTGAGAAGTGATCTTGCAGGAGACATCAGGGGGCTCTCACATTTGGAGTAAGAACTTACAACTGGATGCATAGAGGGAGGAGATGAACAATAGTTCAGTTTGAGGAGAAGGAGATAGGTCGAGTAGAAAACAGGCTTGTCCGTTTTCATTACGGAACTTGTACACAGTTGCTGCCGAGATTAACCCAGAAATAAGGCTGAATGGGAAGAGAGGAGGAGATCAGAAACGTACATCATATGTCACCTCCCTCAAAGCCAAACCAAATTGAGGCAGCTCCTCTGAAGGGTACGCTGGAGAGGGAGGAGAATCAGAAGCGAGAGTATGGTAACCGAGAATGGGGGAAGATACCAAAAAAGAGTATGGTTGATTAATGTCGGAAGTATTGATGGAGGACACCAGAGTACTCTCTCTAAACTTCAGCTATTAGTAGGTTGGTGTAAACTTTGGTAAGGTGTCCTCTGTGTCTGAGCTGGCTGAGCAGGGTCTGAAACAGCTGGAAAAGAGGATACCTCCTTTGTTGTCCCAGAGATGAAAGAGGAGGGTATGGGCAGTCGAATCAAGTGTGGATTTTTGCTACAAACAAGCATTCTTGAATTTTGATCAGCAAGCTGGAGAGTAGGAGAAGGGAGTCAATGAGAACAGGTACATAATGAATTCGGATGAAATGGGGTCGCTGGGAAAAAAAAAAAAAAGAGGATTAGAGTGAAAGAGCAGAGATTTGAAGATTTTTCTTAGTGTAGCTATAGACTACTAAAGGCATCAGATAGTAATAGAGGAACAAACCCAACAGAGGAAGGAGCAAATAGTTTCAGAAAGCATGGAGACCAAAATAGATAGATATATTTTTTTTAATTAGTAGATCCCCTACAATGTAGTTATTAGTTACATGAAATTGTAGCCTTTCGAATATAAAAATCGCACATGCTACAAATATTAAATTTTCCAAATCTATAGGAAAGACATTAAAAGCTAAATGATAAATCTGAAGAATAATGAATTTTCTGCATTATTTAAGAAATTAACTAAATAGCCTTTTCTGCACTGATTATTATTTTTCCAAAGTACTTTTATGACATTTTGTGGTTTACTGTTTTTCACGAACTACTTCCAGTATACTCCAAAATTATTTTTCAGTCAGGCAAAGTTTTGGTGTAGCAAAGGAAAAGTGTGACCAGTTTTGCAGGGGTGTTTTCTCAACATCCTTGGCAGGAGAGAAGCTGATATTCTTAGTGCTGTTTTGGGCAATTGCTCAGTAAGGTTTTCATGTATCTGTAAGAAACTGATCTGAGAAGGTGTGGTCTTGTGGCCAGGCCAAACATACAACAATATGAGTAACAGCTTTGTGGCAGTGCTGTTCAAATCTAGGTAAGTTTCAGGCGTACTAAGTCTGGTGTAATATTCCTTGAATAGGCCCTTACATCCTTGTGGGGTAAGCTTCCAGGAGACCGCTTACAGTGCCATCCGAATGGAATGGAATATACAGCAGTCATATCACTCTCTTTTTAGGTATTATAATTAACCCTACAATATTTGGGGTAGATCCGAATTTTAAATATAGCATCTGAAATATTTTAAAATAATCATGAAGTAGCATTTTTTAGATGAAGTATTGCTTTGAGGAGTAACCGCTGGATGCATACTTCAGACATAGTTGTTAAAATAAATAACATTGGAGACTTACATGGTTTCCTTTTAGCAATGTGATCTGACTATTTTGCCTTGCATGCTTATTAAGCATTAATTTTTTTTTTTTAAATGGTCTTTCACAAATGTGGTATACGGTCAACCACCAAAGTTAAAAATGCTGTTATAATTTAAATACAATGGGAAGAGCTAAGGTTTCAGAAAAATGGATTTGAAAACACGTAATACATTTAAATAGCTTTTACAGTACAACATGATGCATGCTGACAGAACACTGAATTTAGTGCCTCGCAAATAAAGGTATAATTATTCATTTTCTAATTAGCTATTTAGAATACAATGATTAAATGCAATGACCAAAAACTTTTGACTTGTCTGCACCTTAGAATTCTGTCATCTTCAGTTGGGGAGATAAAAAAGGGATCTCTAAGAGAGAAACCTTCATGGATCACAGCTGTGCTTCAGCCATATTATCAGCAAGTTACAAGCTAGTCCTCAGTCTTGAATGCAGAGATGACTTCAACTGTGCTTACTCGTATGGTGGAACAAAAATATACATTTGTGTACAGACTTCATACTTGAGGTTGCAGGTACATTCATTTGTATATGGAAAAATACCTGTGAAAAAAACTGGAGGTCAAAGATTAACATTTTGCTCTTCTGTACATTCTCTTGTTGTCGCACAGAGGATTTAACTGGGTAATACCCATCAGTGCAGATGACAGATACATACATCAGTGAGCAAATAGACTCCAGTAGAAGTGGTCCTTCTAAATTTTGAATTTTATAAAGCACACATGATATTAGTATTCTTTTCTTTCCTTTCCAAAATTAATTATAAACTAAACCAAAAGGATTCAGTTAATCAGAAATCTGCTCAAACACTTGTAGAACAGATGTTCTAAGTCTTAAAATCTGCTGTACCTTTCAGTGCCCCAGCTGATGTTAGTATGAAGGGCAGAAGTTGAAGCTCCAGAATAAGGGATATCTTGCTTTATAACACAGTTAACAGCTGATAGGTCTGATTATATTGCAACTTTCTCATCTTAAATGTTGTTTCCTGTTGGCCCATCACTTATACTGAGCAATTTAAAATATCAAAAAAAGATATTATTGGAGATGAATTAAAGCTACAGGAAGATGGAGCTTTGAGAGTTTCTTTTCCGTAGACATTTGAACCAAAAAGAAGTAGGAATGCTCTGTTCAGAACCTGTAGTACAAATGGTGAAGAAAACATGTTACCATTTTAATTATTATTGCCTGTTTAATGTGGGATTTCTTGCAGCCATGTCCTTAAATAACCATTTCTTAACTAAAATGACACAATTTTGTAGCCAGTGATCCATGACTTTAAATATTTGGAAGGGCTATTGATTCACTGAACTGGAAGAAATTAAAGATGTTAAGGCGTATTTTCAAAAGTAGAATTACATGTATTATAAATTATATTTGACCACATATATTCTATTTACTGTTTAAGTAATTAAAAAAAAAAAAAGCTAGGTACAAGTAATAGAGCATTCAATTTATCTGCAGTAGCCTTAACTAAACACTGGTGCTGGTGTTTAAATCAGCTCTGTGTAATTTTACAAGAGCTGGTAGCAGGTACAGCACCTCCTCTTGTTCCCATGTCGTGGTCCTCTGTATGTACCTATTTCTGTTTGTGGTAGTCATTCTCTCTAGGTAAATTGTCCATAAGGCCAATGATTCCATCAGCAAATTATCCAGAAAATGCCGTCAGTGGGCATGGTGACATTTGTGCCACTGGTGGTTTTGTTGCCATTTCAGTGGTCTAATTAAATTGGCAGTTTTCTCTTGTGCCCAGCATCGCTGTCTCCCTTCCTTTGGCACCTTAGCTCAGACCTTCTCCTTTTCTCTGTCCTTTTAACTGAATATCAAATGCATTATTGATTACTCCTCTTCCACCCTCCTCACTTCCACTCCCCTCAACTTTTTTTTTAAATTTTTTTTTTGATTGGCAGTATCATCCAGACAAACAGAAGGCAGATGTGCCAGCAGGAGAAGTGGAGGAGCGTGTGCAGAGGTTCATCGAAATTGATCAAGCGTGGAAAATTCTAGGGAACGAAGAGACAAAAAAAGAGTATGACCTGCAGCAGCATGGTAGGTTCCTGCCAAGGAGTGCTGTAGTGGCAGCAGCTCTTTAAATAAGCAGGGTCTGGGAGTGGTAGTTAGATGGTATTTTAAAATGCTGTTTATTGCTGAACCAAATGTTTCTTCCACTCCTGTCCTACTTTCAAATGTGGATCCATTATTTATAGCTTTTGCTACACATACATTAGCTAGTGAAAACATTGAATTACTTCCAACAAAACATTAGGTGGCGTTATTCCTATTAATTTGAATGAATATGAAATTTACACTAATTACAGACCTTAGCCCTCTGTATTTTATTAAGGCACCTTCATTAAGTGTTCTTAGTTTTAAGTCTTATACTACGTTTTGTTGCAGTATCTTAGATATAGGTATTAATCCCTGTATACCTAGTGTTCAATGTGTATGGATTTATAAGCACTTCAGGATCATTAAGATACATTCTTTTTGGTTGTGTGTGTGTTACGGTAGCTTTCATAATTCATCTGTAGTCTAAACTAGTCTTTTTAAAGCAGGTTTATAAATAATATTCCAATATAACACATTAACTAGGCAGCTCTAGCATGCATTTCTTTTTATACCTCTCGGAAAATAGCTTCTTAAAACAGTGACAGGCTGTTGTGAGAAAGAAAGGGGGGAAATGTAGGTCAGGTCTGTCACACATGGGCTACCATTACATGAAGTGATAGGCTGTCTTTCTGCTCTGGCCTCAGGATAGGAGTCCCTCAGCCTTCCATTAGAACCTTCAATAAATGTATATCCACCCTACATGTTAATGGGGGGAGTCAATAATAGTGTATTGCCTGTGGGGAAAACACTCAGTCGCACTCTGCAGTAACACACTCTGGTCCGGCATTGACGTGTAGCCACCACCACTTTTGAATGTGTCTGATAAAAGCCCACTGTCTCTGCAGCTTGTTATTGAATTCTCTTCCATTGTACATTGGCACACCATCAGACCTTTCTCTCTTGTGCTGATTTTTAACTCCCCTGCCGCTGCGGATACCAGAACTTTGAGAGACAAAGGCTTAGTCGTTCTGGCAGATATGCATCACTGCAGGATAAAAAGAGTGATATATAATTGTATATACCCGGTATGAATTCTCTGGTTAAATAATCTTGTATCTCAGACTTTGTGTGGGTCTTGGGAAAGAGGGTGGAGGGGTGAAAACAGAATTGTTGAATAAATATTTTAAAAGAATGGAAGAAAATTGATCTTGTGCTAATTTGTTATGTAAACAGTATTAAGATCGAACTTAAATAAATTTTCATCTCAAACTTATTTTTTTAAAAGCCTGAATGTGATACCAGAACAGGAATTTCTGCTACCCAGTGCTCTCGTCCTATTGTACTCCTAGCATTGTAGTATTGGCTCTGTCTTCCATTTTCACAACTTGTACATGCATAGGAAAAAAGAAATATCAGAGATTAAGTTAGAAGTCTTTTGTGTATCTAGTGAGTTTTACCTAAAGCTTAAATACAGACCATGAAGTTCCATTTTGCTTGGATCAGGTTAATTCACTGAAGTCGAGAGCTACATCAAGCTTTAATAAGCTACTTTGTTTTCCCATGGAATTTAAGGACATTGCTATAAACCAGTTTTGACAAAATTTATCCTACGGTGTTTTAAAGGTTATCTATATTTCCTGAGATTTTTTTGCATCCAGATGAGTTCTTCTAAAAGCCATCTCAAGATTCTGTAAAAAAGACTTGGTAAATAAAGGAAACAAATTGTACATATATTTACAGAGGTATTTGGTAATGGTATGATAATGGGATAGATGTATTTTCATATAGAGGGTGCCATTCAGAGAGCGCCCAGTGTTTCCAACTAAGCCACATGTATGTTACATGTGCGGTGTTGCTGCATTCTTTGCAGCATGTTCCCTGGCAGCAAAATGATAGTGAAATAAATTCTAGTTCTTTGAATGCCTGTCAAGTTGCTTCTGAAGTCATGATTCTAGACAAATTCGTAGACACTGCTGTAAAAGCTCAGAGAAACAAAGGAATTGAGACAGCAGCTAAGGGGAATAATGATGAGAGAGAGAATATAGCAAGTTAGACTGCAAAGCCTCGGAAGCAGAATCTGAAGGATGCCAGTGTGCATGTGTGTGTGGCTGCCAGGCAGCAGGACGTCCTTTGCGCTGTGGTCTTTTTCCCATTTCACAGATTGTTTATTTGTATTGTATGTACCTTCTTGTTTTATACCAACTAAATCTTAATTACTTGGCTCAGAAATTCAGTGGACAGAGAAGTTCTAAGAAGCTGAAATTCTGTGGGGCTCTCTGGTTTTAATTGTGGGGGGTTTTTTTGATTGAATCATTAACAGTTGAATGTAATTTTATATTTTAATACTGCTTTTCTCTAAAGGTATCACAGCGAACCTCCTACTAATTTTTTGTGCCTTCAGGCCGTAGTATTAAGGAGGAAAGGACAAACCTCAAACCATTTAGAGATTTGGCTCAAATACTTAGCCAAGCCTCTCTGGTCTGGAAAGCTTACAAAACTGCCTTTTTGTATGTTTTGTGAAAAATTTTCTGATTCATTGTTTTGTCGTATCTTTAAAGACATATAAGAATATCCTTTTATAATGGTGAATCTTTTGCTTCCAATCCCTGTGAAAAATTTGGGGGATGGAAAAAAAGCTGCATAACACTTTACCTATTAAGAGTGGACTTTTTTCTCCTCAACAGATTTTCTTAGAGATTTTTCCATTCTTTGTTTGGTATTCCATGTAGAAAAGACGAATATGCAGTTAAAATCAAGTTTGACAGTAATAATTACCAAAAGTTTTTCAGTGAGTTTAGCTTGGAAAGAAACTGTATTACGGTTTTTGTATTAGAAGTCATCTGAACCCTGAAAGTTCATGCTTGTGTGTCACAGTTTGAAAGAATAAAAAACTTTTTCACAGAATCAGAGAATCATGTAGGTTGGAAGGGACCTTCACAGGTCAGCTAGATCAATCTCCTACTCGAAGCAAGTCCACATAGGTCAGTTGCTCAGACCTTCTCCAGCCTCGTTTTTAATATCTCCAACGATGGAGATTCCAGAGCTGCTCTTGGCAGCCTGTTCCAGTGTTTGAACACCCTCAGAGTAGAAAAGCCAAAACAAACCAACCAAAAACCCCAAACAAAAACCAAGAAAACAAACCCCAAAACATGTTTTCCTTCTATCGGGCTGGATATAAGGACTCTTTTTGCAACTTCTGCCTTTCACTTCCCATCCTTCCATGGTACACCTCCGAGAAGTCGTCTGCGCGCCCTCCTTAGGTAGCTGTAGACAACGAGATGCCTGCATTCTTTTGCCTCTCCTCGTATGACGTGTGTCTCCACCCCTGACCGTGCTGGCAGTCCTCTGGACTTGCTCTTGTATGCCAGTGCTTTGTACTGGGGAGACCAAAACTGGACACGGGACTTCAGCTGCAATCTCGTTAAGTGCTGGGTAGAGAGGAAAAAAATCGCTTCCTTGACCCGCTGGCTACGCTCTTGCTAATACAGCCCGGTATGTGGTTGGCCTTTGCCGCACGAGCGCCCTGCTGGCTCGTGTTGAACCTGTTGTCCACCAGGACCCTCGGGTCCTTTTCTGGAAAACTGCTTTCCAGCCAGTTGTCTCCCAGCCTGTACTGGTGCATTAGGTTATTCCATCCCAAAAGCAGGACTTAGTATTTGTCGAACCCTTTGATGTCCTTGTCAGCTCACTTCTATATCTTATCGAGGTCCCTTTGAACAGCAGCCCTGCAACTTTTGTGGATTTTTGTTGCCTTAAATACAAAGAAACTGTGTATCAAAACAATCACATAATTAAGATAATTCATTTTACCAATCCACTTTACATTTTAATTATTAATGATTGAATGATTAACAGAAAAGTCACAATTAACATTAAATCAATACACTGGTGACTTTGGTTAGCTTCTGACACTAAATGTAGCAAACAATTCAAAGCTAGTAATGGGATTGACACTAAAACCAGTTGCTTTGTATATGTTTTTGGGGCAAAGGGTGGAGAAATTTAAGAATCTAGGGGTTTTTTCCATCTCTAACTCCAGTGAGGTTCTATCCAGGATAATATGTTTTTACGTGGTGATGGACACAGGTGCCCATAAAGCCCAAGTGTTTATAGGGTGGGGGATGTAATCACCGGTAGGAGTTTTCACATCTCAGCACATACCTCCTTTTGATTTTCAATTTTTAAGTTACCTTTTTACAAAAATATTGCAGATGCAATTTTCATACATGAATACATATTCCAGCATCATTTTCCTTTTGTTCTTGCTTCACTTCTTAGACATAAGGAATTACAGGTCCTAACTGGAATTACCAATGTTCCAGCTTGTGCCGTTTGAGAACAAGTCTGGTTCCATCCTGTCTGTAACTTCTCTTTAGGGAGTGAGGCACAGCAAAAATCTTTAGTTAGCCTGAAATAGCTCATTTTAAAATATCTGGTTGCTAATTCGGCTTTCACTATACTTTCCCATTAATCGAGCATTCCCTCCTGCTCCAGCAATAAAGCGATGATTCTGTATTACACATCAAGATACCTTACATCATTTGGTAAATAGGATGCCAGAAGAATAACCTTACAAATCCACTGCGAAGATAAGCAGGAGAAGCAAGACAAAAGCCTACAAAAATGCCTTTAATAGTTACCAGAAATGGCAATTGAATACTTTGACTACCTTATTATAAGAAAGGAAAAAAATCAAAGCAGCGTATTTTAGTTGTTCCTTGCTAAGAAAATTCCTCCTTAAAAAAATACTTTTAGACCAAACTAAAGCTTTTACATGGCCATTACTTCAGGCTTTTCAGTGTGCCAGGTTATACTCTTCAAGTGACAGAAGTGTATAGTCCTTCTCTCACCATGGATTTTATGGCTGCAGACCCTCAGCTAGTGCTGGAACACAAGCCTTTTACCATGGCTCTTTGGAGTTAATTCTAATCTGCATTGGCTACAAGTGAAGCAGTATTTCTTTTGTATTTTTTTAACAAACATAGCTTTTTGTTGTGAAAATTCTTAACGCATTACTTTTTTTACAATTTCAAATTCAAGTAAGCGTGGTTATTTTAAATTCATGCAAGAGACTCAAACTTAAGTAATTGTTTGAAAACTAAACAGCCTATTAGAAAAAAAAAAACTTCTGAAAATATCCAGTTTTGAGTACTGTGATGATTTTGATACTCAGTAGATACTATGAACAGTATTTGATTGACAGTACATGTCTTGAACTTTTTAAATTGTTTGGTTTAAAAAAAAAAAAAACCCACAATCCTCAGAACATATGACTGATAAAGAGCTAGAAAAATCTTTTAAGTATTATGACTATTTTTACTATTACCATAAACTGTTAAAAGGGTTAAATTTCCATTTACTGCTTGCAACCCTTTCCTTAAAACTCAGCCTTAAATAGGCCAAGAAATATTTATTGTATCCTCAAGTGAAACTTAAATACCTTTCCTCCTTTACAATTTCTGAATGACCCAGCAAGGGCTCTAGTAAAGCTTTACTGAACCAAGCTGCTAATAGTTATTTAATGTTGTTCTGTAGCCTGAAAGAATCTCAGTAGATTTTTCCTTTTAATCTCTTTGAATTGCAGGCTCATAAACCTCTCTGATGAGCCTGCCAGTGTTTTCTTAGATCCTGCAGTTGAGACAATGGAGCTGCAGAATCCTTTCACCTCTTGTTGTCACACAAATCCAATAGATGGCAAAGCCAGGCAGGCTGTACTTCTTGTGAATTAAAATTTGTTTTTCAATTTATGGTAGATGATCAGGTCTTCACCATTTTCCCTGTATGTTCAGGAACGTGGTTCAGAAAGTACAACTCGGTACACAGAGCTCTACAGCTTGAGCAGACGTTACACATAAGTAAGCCTACCACTTAACTCAGTACTGGTAACAATACCAGTCTTAAATAACCTTCTCCTCTGGCAAGGGAGTGGAAATCAGACACCAGTTTACTGCAGAGAACCACTAACAAGGGTGTCATGGTTGTAATAATAACGATGTAGATGTAATAATAATGATGTAGATGAAATAAGGAAGAGCACAAGAAATATTAGTCACTAACACGCTCTGTGAAAACTGTTGTAAGCTCCCCAAACTCGTGCTGGGCTGTGCCTCTGTTTGTAAATAAGTGGCTAAATCTGTTTCTGCTGTCTTAAGGTATGTTAGATTGGGTAGTGTATTTAATAGGAGAACTAGAAAATAAAAAAGCTTTATTTAACTCTGGAAACTAAGTTTCTCCTGCTTGAACCAGATAAGCAAATAAATGCAGCATACAAAACTGACTGACAAGAGCGGCTACTGGATTATGTGCTAAGTTTGGAGACTTAAATCAAGAGTACTAATGGAAAATGTACATCTTTGAGATAACCAGTAAGACTCTTTCAGACTTGAGCATCAGACTAGGAATAACGATCTCAGTTCAGACTTGGAATTGTATGAGTGATTAATTTTGCCTGTTGATTTTTAATTTTTTTTTTTTTTATTTTCAAAATTACAATTGCAGTAATGAATTAGAAAAGCTTGTTTGAAATTCTGTTCTCTGGGCTTCATATTAATAGTACTGTTTCAAATAGAAGAGAGGGTAGACTTTTCCTCAGCCTTCCTCTTCATTCTTTCTTCATTACTTTCTCTTCATTCCTTTAATGGTTGGACTCAATGATCTGAAAGGTCTTTCCAACCTAAATGATTCTATGATTCGTGAGTAACTTTACTTCAGTAAGTATGGTGACCTCGTGAATTTGCATCTCACCAGTTCTCTTCATGGTGCCATATGGTCCATCTGCCCTTTTTGTATTTTCTACCAGCAAGGCATGACCCAGACCTCCACCTCCAATCCTATAAAACTTGTTCCGAGGGAAATCCTGCTTCATGAATTCCAAATAGGAAAGCCTGTTTTCTTTTTAACTCCATTTTTTCCTACCTATAAATGAAGTTTAGGAAAATCTGTTCTTCCTACAACCTAAGAGACCATTTTCCTTTGTGAATTTTTCTTCCCAGTATTAAAAAAACCAAACAGGTGAAATAGGAAGTGCTTGCCTCTTTCATACTGTTCTCACAGTTACACAGTTAAAAGTTCTCTTGTCTTTGACCACAGTGGGGAGAAGAACCTGAAGGTAGATAGGTAGACAGACTTCATTTTGATCTCTGCCTTTTTTTTTTCTTCCTCAAAAAAGAGGAGGAGGAATCTTTACTTCACACCAGGCCTGCTGGAGGAGAGGCCTCTGACTGGTTTTGTGGGTGTTTTCGGGACACTCACTGTTCCTGTCCTCGTGTTATGTAGCTAGAAGGCTGTACCAGACTAACTCCAAGTAACGTTAGAGTTATTTGGCATGAGTTAAGACCATCTGACCTTGTATTTTATTTTGGACACTTCATGCAGTTAACTAATGTTCTGATCAGGTGTTAAGAAAAACGTTGTTACTTTGTATAACTAAAACATTTACCCATAGCTCTTGTTTATGTAACGGAGAGCATGCACAACAATGAGAATGACTGATTGATAGGTGTATCTTCCAGTTTTCTTTCATCATTGCACTCCTGCCAATTTTATTCCGTTTCTTTTGACAGCAGTAAAGTATTAGGTGTGAGTGGGTTAATTTTCTTTTCATTCTGACCTTTTTATTACAGAATAGATGTTCAGCAAAGGTAATGTCAAAGAGGCTGTACTGATTCTGTCATTATTTCCAGTGTGTCTGATTTGTTTTAATCTCCTTTATTAAAACTAATTTAGATGAGGCTCATTCTCAAGGATATAAAATGTACATTTCAGTTAAAATTAGAACAGTCATTTAGTTGCAAAATAAAGACTAGGACTTAATATGTGGTGGTGGGTTTTTTTTTTTTAAACTGGCCTTAAATTTCCTATTTAAAAACCTATAATGTAAGTATTAACTCTTCCCCCCCGCCCCCCTACATAAGGATAGTTAAAATGCAAGGGGTCCATTTCACTACTGGGACATTACATTAATACTTCTACCTATGATACTCTACTCTTAAAACAGATGGAGCCATGAAAGGAAAACAATTAAAACAAAAACCCAAAACAACAGGTTGGTTAGATTTTGAAGTTAATTTAGATAATTAACTATAGAGAAAGCTGTGATTAGCTATTGCTAGGATTATACTTTCACAGTAGCCTTAAACTTCTTTGCAACAACTTACACTGTTGTAAGTTAGCAATCTTATTTGTGAGTAGCTTGATTTACATAGTTAGTGTGACATCAACTAATAGAGTACTGATGTGTGTCTGTTCTACGTCACTACTTCACTGATACCTGATACCAACTTTAGAAGAGTAAGGTGGTTGCAGTCAGAGGATGATGTTTGGTGATAAAGGAAATACTCCGTCATCTGATCAGATAAAGGTTGGAGATGTGCAGTGTTTCTGGGGTATTATTGGAGGAGCTAGCCACGCAGTCCCTTATTTTAACTTTTCAGTCCAGAGCAAAGAGCAGTTACGTAGAAGAAGCTGGGAACCATTTAGAATACCCTACAACATAGTGATTAGGTGGGGCAATCTCCTGGGAATTAAAATAACATAAAATAATCTCGGCCTCTGACTTTTTCAGCAGGTGCTCAATAAATAGTTCTGGAATAAGAAGTTCTTTCACTGCCAACTTACTTTTCATAGAAAGCCGTAGGCAACACTATATGCTCTAGAAAGCTTGATGTTATTAAACTATAGAAGTTGCTTAAAAACGCACTGATCCAAGAGAAGGAACACCTACTTTCTCAGTAACAACCTGCTTTAAACCTTAAATAAGCACTAAGCTCCTGAGTCTTGCCAAATCTAAAGTATTTCTGCGTATGTGCTAAAGATCAGCTTTCAGGCATTTCTGGTTCTTTAAAGTACAGCCTTTGGGGAGTTGGAGCTTCCAGCTGTCAGGCAGCAGCTGGGAGGTGTTGTGTAGTAAGTTGTAAGGGGTTTATGTCTTTTTTTTTTTTTTTTTTAAATATTAGCTTTTATGGCTTCACTCGTAATTTTGTTGACAAAATCTTATATTGTCAAGTTAAAGAACTTGGTGTGAACTTCGTACATCAAATATGAGCGTGCTGATAAATTTCAAAAAACAATTTGTATTTGTATTGCACAGTTTGCATTTGGTAACTTCAATTGCATTGTACACTTTTAATTTCATACTGTACTCAATGTGGGAAGAATCTAGGGGATCAAATGGCAAGAGGTGCAGGCCAGAACTGACCACCTTTCTGCGCTGAGAGACTCTTTATCATAAAAGAACACTGGGACTAGTCTTCCCCTAAGAGTGTTTTTCATTTATCTTTTGTTAGGAATATTTTTTTGCAGGAATCTTCTTGTTCTTCTCACACACAACCCTACCATTTACTTGGTGCTTATTGGGGGGAGGTTATTTGGCTTCTTTCTAAAGGAGAATGGGTTGCCTAAGAGAGATTGTGGGGTCTCCCTCTGTGGAGGTCTTTAAAATCTGACTGGACGTGGTCCTGGGCAGCCTGCTCTAGCTGAGCCTGCTTGTGCAGGAGGGTTTGATTAGGGGATCTTGAGAGGCCCCTTCCAAGCTCAACCATTCCATGATTTTGTGAAAAGGACAGGTAAGGAGACATTCACAATTTCAGCTTGTGGCATTGTAGTTACAGCCAGGCTTTTAAAAGGTATTTATAGCAAAACAAAAGCTTGCCCCTAATTTCACATAATTGTTTGGGATGCACAAAAGTACTGGGTTTAGTAGTGTCTTAATTTTACATCTTCACCATTTACTTCTCTTGGCTACAATAGGACATTTACGAGCTTATGCAGAGGAATGGAAACTAAAATTTTAGAGAACTGCATTTTTAACTGATAACGTGGTCTAGGTACGACTCTAATAGGGACCAGATTGACTGCTAGGTGTATAAAACTATTAATTTATCAGGAAGAAATAAGGGCCTGTATGTTACCAGGGTTTAACATCCATCATATTTTCTTTATAGAAGATAATCTGACAAAAGAATGGCCACTACATGCACAGATTTATCTTGAGGATATGTCCTGGAATGAAGGTATGACTGCCTTACTACTTGTTCCCAGTGCCTTTCTTTGTCACTGCAAATGCTTTCTATTTCTAAAAGTTCTGCTTATTTTATATTTTCCTCAGATTTAGCTATTCTGTTCTCTGTGATTACCTGAACTGGAACTTAACTTTCTGTGCTACTTATTTTGCATTCCTTCTTCATGTCTGCCCCCCCTTGCAGTACCACTTTTCACCTAGCTCTCTTCTTGTAGTATAATTGAGTATTTAGATTTCCAGATTCTTCCCAAATCTCTCACGCATCTTCTTGCTCTTTCTGTGATGGTAGAATGCAAGTGTTTCCTACAGATTTTTTTTCATCTGATAGTGTGTTACTTCCCTCCTTTATATTACTCTAGCTTTTATCATTTACTTGCTTTTTGAATGAATGGCTGGGGTTTTTACTTTTTTTTTTTTTAAGCTGTGATGGGAAAATCCTATCTACTTTCCTTTCTTGTTTTATTTTTGTTTCCTGGGTTAGCAGTCTGTTTTGGAACCACTGCTGATCTGTCACACACATGACTAACACCCCTTAGGTTTTTTTCTCTTAATATCTGTCTGTTTCACTGATGTGCACCTTTTTATTATTTGCTTTTTTAAAGAGACTACACTGACCCTGGCTGTTTGGTGTAAGAATGCCTTACAGTCACTGAAACATTTTAAGAGTATAGTTATTTTTTGAGCAACAAATGGTAGCACAGGTACTGATATTTACCAGTACCTCCAACTGTAGGAGGTCATTTATTATTAAGAGCAGCTTTGTGAAGAAAATCCAAAATAAATTCTTGATTCTTCTCAAGCACTAAAGGCTTTTTTGTTTTCTTTTTTGGCAGATGAACAATGTTATACTCTGTCATGTCGATGTGGTGGGAATTACACTGTCTTCAAGAGTGAAACCAAAGATGTATCTTTGGTTTGTTGTGACACATGTTCACTTGTTATCGAGATCCTTCAATGACGGTTTCAACCAAGCACCTTAAGAGTTACAAACTTTTAAAAGACTGGACAAACGGAGGACAGCATCTGCTGAAGAAATGTATGTTAAAGAGAAGGGAGGCACTACAAGAACAAGTTCAGTCACGCTTAAGAAAGGAAATGTGCCCATTTGCTAACGTAGCTCTGCAGTGCTGCACCGTGTCTGCAGACACGAGGCTTGGGTTTTTTTCCTTCCACAGCTAAAGAGCTAGTTATTAAAAACCTCCAGAACAGAACACTAAGTTCTGTACAAGTGGAAAGTATCTCATGGTCTAAATGGCATTTCTTTCCCAGCAAACAACGGAGTAGCTTCTTTCAAGCTATAGCAACTATACCTTGGGCCCTCCCTCTTAGGTTAAATCCTTTTAACAGCTCAGATGACAAAATTTAATCAAGAGGCATACATGTGAGAAAGCTTTGAAGATAATGAAGAGTAAGGTGCATTAATGGGGAACAGGAACATTTTCTATTTCTCTGCTAAATATTTAACTTCATTAAATCCTCACAAGGGCTTGAGCCTTGGAAAGACGTGGCAGAGACTTGCAGATCTAACAGGCCAGTAGCAGGTCCCCTGCCTCTGCACTGGACTGTAACGCTGCATCTACACTAGCTTTTTGGCTTGGAGCAGGAGCACACTTTTGAACCGACTCTCTCCTTCATCTGAACAAATGCAGGCTTTGTTCCGTAGATGAAAACTAACTGGGAAGCTGTGCTCTGGGCCCTACCAGGCATAGAGGCCACCAGGCCAAACTAGAGCCAACTAAGGAAAACCCTACACAACATGTAAGTGACATCAGAACCCCCCACTGTTATTGTTTTCAGTTCCAAACCTAGCATGCCACACTACCTGCTGATGTAGGCATAGCCTACCTGTGGCTCTGGATGTGTGACAACATAATAGTGCATTGGGCCTTTTTCATCCTTTAACAGTCAATGCGAACCTTGGCTTGTAGTAAAACCCAAAACTTTCTGATAAATCCAAGCACTTACTGTGAATAGCCAGAGGGAATAGAGTAAGAGGCATATCATTTTTGTTGATGACAGGAGTATATCATTCCCACTTTCAAGTTAGATGTAATCTCAGAAAGAGACATCTTTGTCAAATAATACTTGCATTTATTCTAAACAAAAATAGTTCCATTGATTTTAGTAGAAAATATTATGAAAGCTGGCAATAGTCACTTAAATCTTTTAATCATCAAGAAATCTATGGCCATTGGGGCTTGCACGTAGAAATCCAAAGTCATTCAGAGGCCATATCTGTAAAATAAAATACAGTTACAAGAGATTTTAATCACAACTCAAAGCTCAGTATTTGCATGTTACTGTTGTAATTGTTTGATAAACTGCATAATTTTTTTAGCTCTTTGGTTGACAGGGTATATGAACTTTTCTCACCTGTGTCCTTCTATTACTAGGAGTAATAAATACTATATATCAGGAGGAATCATCATTCCATAGTGGCCAGAGACAACACTAAGTTAGACACAGCACGCTTTGCTATGGAGAGCCTCACAAATGACATCATTATTTTTTTCAGCTTTGGAAATAAATACACTCCTAGAAAACACCTTTCAAATTCAAAGTTTGTAAACCTCTTAACTTAAAAGACAATATATATATTTTTGATCCATCTAGGAGAAGAAAGAATACCACGAACATTGCCACCCAGTGAAAGCAGTTCTGTGAGGTGTACATTTGTATTTTCAAGTTGGGCATTTGAACTGCAAACACCAAACCTTGGAAAAAAAGTCCATAGGCTTATAGGTAAGCTTATACCATGCAAATAGGTGCAAAGGGGGGGATGCCTGCCACCATCAGGGGCTCTCAACCAAGGGGCTCCTCTGAGAAGGGGACTATGTGGAAAAAGGAGCACAAGTCATGACCAAGTACAAGCCCAAGTGTCAGAGAATGATGCTCGCCAGTAAGAAAAAACTTTCTCTCCAGAACTGAACTCTATGGCTGTTCATACTACTGAATGCTCCCAGAAGTACTTTCCTCTGAACATTCACTAATTACATGTAGGCTGGTCTTGGATGCAAAAAAAAGTAATAGGGAATCAAGGACATTCTCTTACACTTGTCCTTTGTCTCCCTTGACTGCCTGTGTCTCTTCGCAACACATTCTTTCAAAGATGGCACGAGGGGATCAGCAGGAAGAAGGGAAAGATGATGTTGAAGAATGAATGCCCTCTGTGGCTCTAATCCCATAAAAATCTCACAGCCCCTGCTCAAGATGAAGTGACCTAGACAAAGATGATGCACTACCTTGTTCCCAAAGCATCTGTCAGTATGATGTTTATCTTGCTCATTTTTCCTTACAATTTGGTCTTAAGGAAGGTATGCAGTCACCTTCCAGGAACAGCTACTTACTTACTCTCTAACTGAGCTCGTGGAACAGCCACAGCACAGAAGGAGCCTATGCTGCTTTCTGTGTGGAGTGAAAAAGTCATTTCCTCAGCTTAAAAGAGGAAGCACAGTGCCAAGGTTCAGTATTTCAAACCCCATGACTTGTCCCCAGCACTGAAGACAGTGACAGAAGAGGCAGTTAGTTAAGGATGGGCATTGCAAGACATAGCATCGACTTACTACTAGACTGGGACCGTGCACTGCTAGAAGCTCCCTAGACCTGCCTCTCTCAGGCCCCTTGCAGCACTGCGCTAAGTTGCCATCAGTTGGATTGTGCCTGGGCCCTTGGGAAGACAGAAGGATGAGTCGTTCTGAGGACCTCAAGTTCTGTGGATCTGAAAGAGGCTCAAAGCTCTCTTGTGCACCTGTCTTAGAAAATACACGTCATTTTTGGCATGTCCAGTTAGGGAACAGCATGAGGAACATCAGTTGATATACAGAAATACACAGAGGTAACATCTTGTCTCTATGTGCATAGTAGCCAGTGAGCTATTTTAAAATAATAAATATATAGAGAGACAAACCAGCAACGGAAGTATATTTGTGATCTTGGTTAGAAGCAAAGCTACAGAATGCAAGGCTCTCCAGAGGGCCTATGCTGGCTGCAGGCTGGGTGTCAAGTCTTTGGCCTCAAAGGCAAACAGGAGTAAAAGGGAACAGGAATATCCCATATTACAAATCTAAGCTGATCTGAGTAAAGGCCCAGAGAAGGAAGTTTCTTAGGTCATTCGCTACGGCACAAATCTCATTTTAGGCAACTCAAATCACACCTGTTGCAACTTGACTTTCAGTGAAAGTAATCAAATTTGTTTTAAATATTGTTTGACAACTTAGTTTCAAATTCATCACAGTAATCTTTTAGTGGTAGAGTTAGAATGAAAATGATGTTTTGTCTAGTCTGCGTGCAGGAAAGAGTGTGAGAAACAATACTCATGGTTGGAAAGGAGATAGAACAAGCCTTCTCTGTGAAACAAAGACATGCCACTGTGTGTAGTAATTCCCAAGTCTTTTAAAGTTATGACAGAAGTTGATTGTGACTTGTTCGTTTAAACTGGCTAGTCCAATTAGCAGCTATTTCCCCTTGCCCTCTTTGGTTAGGCCTACATAGATTTGATCTGATGGATGGGGGATAAACGGGGCTAACTAGCTCTTTTGAAGATACACTACAGGTCTATTTTTGACGTGGAGCCCAAGTCCAGGGAATGCACAGGATATCCTACCTAGGACAGGACGAAGCATGCGTTCTGTCAAAGTGGGACTCCTTAGGCTTTTACGGAATTTGCAGCTACTTTGATTTCAGTGGCCTTTTTATGGAATGAACTTGTCTCTCAGAGTGGCAGCTGATATGGTGGCAGGGAGGAAAAGGGGAAATATAATCAAGTATCATTATTTCCATATGGGTTAAAAACAAGCGCACCAACATTGACTGAGAATCTTAGGTCTAAACTTCACAGATAAGCTGCAGAGAGAATGAACATTTATGTTTTGCCAAGAATAGGTTGCCTTAACAAACTTGGTACACGCTCACTCTCTTCTGTTGAAATCCATTACTTCCAAATTAGATTTGTTTTTTTGCATCCATTACTAAAAATGTAACTTAGCATCCAAAGGCACTGTTGCACCTGCTTCTCCAAAATCCCCTTTAAGATAAAGCCACATAAGCTTCCATTCTCAAGGCAGTAAAAGATTTTTCATGCAAGAGAAGCCAAACCTCTAGTAGACTACACTCAAAAGCATACCTAGGTTTCTTGGCCAGTGGTCTACTAATTAGCTACCACCATGCGGACTAGCTCTATTCTGTTGCCTTTCGCTGTAATGTTCAATAGCAACACACAATAGCAAGATCACTGTATTCTAACGTGAATTACCATAAACAACCCAAACTATTAACACTTATTTGAAGAATAAACTAATTTCTGCTTTTGTTAGGCACCATATACTTAAATCTCATTACAGTGTTAATAATCACTACTCTATGCAGCATCATAAAACAACTGCTATAAAATTTGGTTAAATAATTATTTTAAGTATCAAGTGATCGCATACTATCTTTTTAAACAGACAATATTCTGGAGTCCTAAAGTACTTCTTCAATATGTAATATCTGCCCCTGTAAGTTCCATTCATTTTACAGAGTTTACTGCTTGATAAATTTAGGGTTCAGTCCTGTCAGTCACTTCATTAAAGTCTCTCAAACATCCTCCTTGTTGGGGGACAAGCTGGACATGAATTTATTGCTGCAGAGAGATACTATGAATAATTATGGCTGTCCACATAGAAAGGTTCTTAATACATACATTATTTGCTAGCAGTCCCTTTAAAGTAGTACACAGTTTTTCTGTACATCAGTTGGAGAATTCTTTTTTTTCAGTCAGATTATTAATACCACATTCTTATTAAGAGGGCTGGCAGCATATTGGCATCATTTGCATTTTAGCAGTTAATAATCCAAGCTAAAACTTGGGTTGTAAGAAGAGCCCTATTCAGAATCGGCATTTTCTCCTCTGGTGTACGTGGTAAGGCAAACAATACCGAGAAGGAGCAGAGAGCACTCCATAAACACTAGGGAAGAACTCAAAGCAAATGCTGTCCAGAAAGAACAGAGGTCAGACAAAACTTGGTGGTGGGGCTGAGGGGGGCATATAATTTGAGCTTTAGTAAGCAATTAGTGATTATGGTCAATAGCTGCAAGGTTTTTTGAAAAGTCCTAAGTTGTGATCATAAAAACTGTAAATTAAGTATATAAAACTTTGTTAAATTGGAAAGACCTAATCTTCCCTGTGCATGTAATACAGCTGTGCTAAATTATGTTTTTGTGGATGTGTTGCAACATATGGAGAACAGTTTTCAAAACCTTTTTTCATTGTTCTGAATGGCACCATTTTACATCTAGCTTTCTAAAAGCTGGTGCCTAAGTCTGTAATACATAGTCCTTGTTTCTTAGATGAAATTTTATGGAGAGGGAATTGTGTTAGTTTCTTCTTTTTAGTAAATGAGTACATTAATAATGCAGATAATATGAAAAAGTAATTTAGTGTGAAATAAAGCTGTAGAATTGTTGAAACATAAGGAGAAGGAACCGTGGAGATTTATACAATACAATATTAATTCAAAGTATTTTTTTTAAATAAAAATGTGGCAGACAATTGTGGTGGCACAGATTTGACACTACTGTTAAGGCTTTTTCACAGACTTGGTTTAAAAAGCAGCAAAGCCAGTCTACATGTCTAAAGTACGTCTGCAAGTCCTAGAAAGAGAACCTTTTCCTCCCTTTTGTTATTTGAACTATGGAACTACACTTCTCAAATTACAAACAACAGTGAAATATGGAGCTGCCTTTTTCTACCATTTTGCAGAGGCAAGAATCAAATTAAGGATGGAATGTATATCCATGCAGTAGGGTGTACGTGTGTATGTTTGTGTTTATATCAGGTTTGGATTTGCTTGCAAAATAATTCAATCAGTTTTCAGAGGCAGTGACTGCTCAAAGAGCGCTGCTCAAAAAGCAAGTCCTCCCCCCACAAAACCCCCAAATAATTGTTGAATTATCCTTTTACAGCAAGTGGCCAGTGTGTTCAAGCTTTCCTTTACATTTGCTTTGGCCAGACAGTTAAGGAGGCAAGTTTTAATACCTAACACCCAGGCATTAAAAATGTATTAATGCAACTACTTTTAGATACTATATATATACCTTAAAACAAATGCGTCCTCTTATCAGTCCGTAAGGAACGGGTCCATAGCACCTGGAATCTGTAGAATTCCTGAGATTATCACCTTCTAACCAAACATGTCCTTTAGGCACCTATGATTAAGCAAAATCGAAATGTAAAAAGAAAACGGAATAGAATGGTATTAAGCACAGTGTGCCTTACAATATATTTTCTGATTTCTGTGTTCTGTATTTCATGACTGTATAATGAACTAATTTTTTACTGAATCTAGTACGACACAGTGCCAGATTTGGAGGGATGAGGAGGAGTGCTCCAAAGTATCTGTTCTATCATGTGCTCAAAAACCAATGGTTTGCAACAAAAAATCCAAAATGAAGATGTAAGAGGTTAGCCCAATGTGACAGGGTCATTAATTTAATAGACTTCAAAAGAGGTCATTAGGATGTTGACTGAAAATCTGCCGTCCTGTCGCAGTAACAGCATGAACAGGGCAGCCACACACTCATCAACATCCTGGGGCCAGCACCAAGGCTAGACCTGTTAGTAGATTCATGATGAACTAACTGGTAATTGATTGTGACATCAATTACGAATAATCTCATCATTTTATCGGAGTAGGCTTGTCAAAGTTCTAATTAAGATCACAGTTCATTCTATGTGCAGGCAGAATCCACAACACATTATATTGCAATAATGATGATCACAAAACAGCAAATCCCTTTTTATAATTTGAAAATTAATGATGGTGACCTTATACTATATGACAAAGACCTTTCATTGCCTATAGATATTATGCATTATCCATATTACATACCATAGATTCATGGCATTCACTGACTCAATGACAAAATGAGAAATAGCAACATAGCTGTATTAGTTACCTAAATAAGAGTATAAAGCTTTCATATATGAAAAAGTTGCTACTATAAGTCTTAAAGTAAGATTTTTGCTTGGAATATACACCACTATTTCGATACTTTTTAAAAAACATTTCATATATAAATAACATCTTACAAGTTACCAAATAAAATAATTATTTTTCTAATCTATTTTTGTTTCTAAAATTCTAAACCAGGCTGAAATTTAAAAGCAGCAAAATATTCTCAATATAAATAATATTTAATGTGGACTTTAAGTTAACATACATTTTTCCAAAACCAAGTATGTACTTGAAACATGACTATGCCCACAATTCAGAGAAAAGAAATACGGAAACAGAATTAAAAAAAAATTTCAAATGAAACTCAAGAGTTTGAGCAGTATAAACATTGATGTTTTAGAAATAAGCCACATGGACTCATAAATACAATCATCTACATAGACAGAATTCAAGGATAACAGACTAAACAAAATAAAATACCACTCTAGCAGTGAAGTCTGGATGTAAACCATTAAGAACAAAACCAGGTCTCCCAGATAAGCATTTGAGGAAAATGCAGCGGAGGCGTGACTGTCGGTACTGATAGGTACCTGGCCAGGTGACCCTTACTGGGAACCTTGGCTTTAAATAAGCCTTTGGGGCTCTTGCTCAGTCATGCTCCCGCCTGCCTGTCACCAGACGAGGACCTGGGGACAGCACGCTACCCAAGAGTCCCTGTGCTGAGCTGTGGCAAACGTATCACCTACGGATTAAGAACCAGTAGCTTGTCTCCGACACTGGTAAAGAGAGATACTCATCGTGGAAAGCATACGTGAGCCTGTCCGTCTTCTCCCAGCCACCCCCTGTATTTCCCTGGTGTCCAGGACAGGTGCTTCAGGCACATCAGAGCACGCACATCCCTGCCTCATCATTTTAGAATCTATATGTGGAGCTGTACATCAGCAATGTATGTCTAAACCCTTTCAAACCTACTGATACTGTCTCCTTCCGCAGTCTCCTGTATAAAGGAGTGCCGCCTTTTTTGTTTTAAACTGATCTGCTAGTTCTATCAAGGCCCTTTACTTCTCGTTCTCCCGGTCCTTCAATACAGGAATCCCATATTTGGCTTGTCTGCCACCTTTGTGATTCTGTAGGCTTATCAGATCGCTGGCGTGTGCGTGGAAGAGCTTTCTCTGGGAAGGCCAGCTGGTTTCAGCTGGATGACTTTGGCCCTCCTCCTACCCAAGCAGCTCTGCAAACAAAATAACCAACCACAAGTCAATTTAAAATAAATAATTTTTTAAAAAACCATTCTATCCAGAGTCAAAAGACCTGTGTAGAATATACATCTCATCGCATGTGGCCATGTGTTTTTGATAGGTCTCCATTTGAGAATGTACTGACATTCCTGTTTTCCTCAACAATTCTGTGGCAGGCAGCCTATTTAGAATGTCCAGCAGCAACTGTTAGGTCAGTTGGATATTCATCTTCACTTACTTGCAGGGCATCCCCCTAAAGCATCACTGTGTCCACATCTTACGTGAGTTTGTTTTTCAGGTGCATGTTACAAAGCAAAGCAGCGTTCTGACCTTTCTGGTGCAAACTCTCCTGTCCAGCATCTACCAGAACTACAAATCAGACATCAAACTACTGTCGTTTTGAAGGACTATCTCAGCAAACATACAAAAAGAAGCAGCATGAATTACTATGAAAGGAAGATTTTTAATGATATTTAAAAAAAAAAAACAAACCTCACATTAACATTTCACAGTTCTGAAAAAGCGTCACTTCTTGCAACGTGCTGCTGTCTCACACAGGACACTACCAGCTCCCCCGCTACTTCACTGCTTCCCACACTTTCTCACTTTCCCCGATTCATAGGCAGAACGTGAAGCTCATCTGCTACTATGTGAAATAGGGACCCACTCATAACAAAATATACCCAAATACTTCGAGACCTTCCCATCCTTCTCCCATGCTTTATTAAAAAATAAAGTGCTTTTGCCGGCTGTGGCATATCACTTACTACTTCTAATACTACTACTAATTATTTGTCTAGATAAGATGTTCATCATTTGCATCCCAGATGATAGAACATTTGCAATAAAGTATATTCCTATAGCCTGAAATTCACCACTTACGGTAACTTTCGTAGTTCTCCATGGAAGGTATGACAGGACCCTATACCTCTAAATGTGTCGTTAAGAGGACTGTCACAATGTATGATTCATCTAGAGAGAACACAGTATAGTACCTTTGTATGGTGCCTGTCCATCATCTAGGCACTTCACTACAACCTAGAATTAAGACAAGCAATAAAAAAAAAAAAATCACATGAATTACATGAAAATATAAAACCAAATACCAGTGACAGGCCATAATCATTAATTAAAAAGTTGTTTACACTCCTTTGAAATACAGGCTAAAGCCAGAATCCTTCAAGGGTTTATGCACCAAGCTATTTCTAGACCACATCACTGATTTCAGGGGGATTGCTCACACTGAATAAAGTTAACTCGGAGTATCAGCCTTTGCAGAAGCAGGACCCAACCTGGAACGCCTCAAAGCTATGCAAGCACAGTAGCTGGCAATAAGATACGTTTTTAACCAAAGAAAAAAAAAAAACTATTGAAAACTTGTAGTAAGAATATATTAATTACACACCAATAGGCTGCTACTGCCAAAAAAAACCAAGGCAGTGGGAAAGCCACTTGCTTGACAATTCACAACGTTGCATTTTGGTATCTACAGGCCATGGACCTCTTTTAGACAAAATTAATTGTATCTGAGAAGTCCAGCTGGAATCACAGTTACCATTACTACACACAGAAAGATTGTGAATACAAAAAATATTGACAAGAGTGCCAAAAGCATTTAACTTGGGCTGGGCAGCATTCCCGTTCTTACGCATAGGCCAGAACTACGGTGTGAACATCTCACAAGCCCAACAACTGAGTTTTCATGTAACTAACTAGTGGGTCACAGGCAAAACCAGCAATGCCACAGCAGCGCGGGTTCATGCGAAAACACGCTGCCTCTGACCGTCTGCAGACCGCTCTCTTTGCCTCAGCAACCCTTGTGCTCTGGTTTTGTGCAGATTATCTCAGGATTTATTTCCAAGGAGCAGCAGCTCTCGGGCAGAACCGGTTACGTGAGGCGCAGCTTATATGCACGAGAACACAGGACACTGATCAGACACGCGACTCTTCCCCCTTCTCCCTACCAAGGCTCTGAGGGCTCTAGTGCAGGAGCAGATAGACCAGAAGAGCAAGATTATCATTTAGAACAACAGGGCTTGTAGCAGCATCTTCTTCTGTTTCAGCTCAGATAAATAAGCATCTTTCACTGCGACAAACTGGCTGCATTTGCAGGGCTGTTGTCATTTGTTTAGTGGTATAGCTAAAGTGGCAAAACTGCAGTCCAGGTCAGGTATGTGATGCATCCTTACTAGCATAAAGCATTATGTTACATAAATGGGCAAGGACCGGGGGGGGGGGGGGGGGGGGGGGGGATCAACAAAGAATTATATTCTTTTGGTCTTTTTACATGACCCCAAACTTTGAGTAATCTCACTAACTTCAGAACCGAGAGATGAGATGCCTGCGCTCTAGTATGTGCATTAACTGGCATACCAGAAAACTTATAAACTGCAAATAAGATTAACAGATTAAATTATCTGCCTCAAAAATACCCCCAAACCCAACTAAATGAAAAGAGGCTTTTGTGGTTTGGGTTGTTTTTCTTGTTTTGGTGGGATTTTTTTTTTTTGCTTTGTGATTTTGGGGGATGGGGGGGAGGGGCAGGTACTAAAAATGGAGAAATAGGGATTTTTAATAAATAAGTGGAGAATTATAAACATGAATCTCTTGCAATTTCTCCTTTTGGAATTCCAAGCAGTCTGTGTTTGTCAAAGAACATCAGCACGTACAATCAGCTGGGAGCAGATGAAGTTTGAACTTTCATAAGGTCACAGGTATTCACATCACCTCCAGCAATATCAAAGTTTCAAACTTAAGAAGAACTTCAAATCATTCCCATCTTTTCTTTTCAGTTCAGAGGCTTCCTTCTTGAGCTATGATAAGAACTAATCTCAGTGCTGGACAAAAGAATAAAGTCTGCAAGTTCTCATCTATCCCTACTAAGGTCTATTTAAGTGCCTCCTACTTTGGGACAAGCAACAAATGTAATTGCTTCATGGCCTGCGGGTGTTCGTTTAACAAAAGCAGCTTTTGTGAATAAACCACAGGTGTTACCTTTCTTGATTAAAGTGAAATATGATGAAAGAATCTACAATATCAAATGACAAATTTACTAAATACTGATTAAATTGCCTTATTTAAGTAAATTGCATCTAGTTAGGATAAAATATACACCACAGAAATGCAGGAGTTTGTTTTATCACTCTATACTTAAAGTCTCATATAACTGTTCCTTAATCCTTTATTTATTAATTCAGAACGGAGAGTGAGGAATGCTCAACAGATCCTCTTTTTTAGTGATCCGGTTGCTCTAGGCACCATTTCTGCAGGCTTATCATAAATGCTGTTCGTATTAAGGCTGCCAACAGCAGCCTTATAAATATAAAACCCAACAGCATTAATTAGCTGAATATTTTCAAAATCAGTGTAAGCATTTACATTTCCTTTTTTGTGCTGAAAAATGCTCTGAAATGATAGCAACCACACTGGAACTTCAACAGATACAGCAGATCTTAAACCAACATCTTCCAAGTATCACTAAAAGGCTGAATTACCTGGAATTTAATACTTCTTAAAAGACTATAACAGAATGTATTTACCTTAAATTCATAGGTACTTCCAAACAGTTTAGCATTTTCCTTTTACTTATTGAACAGTTTAAGCTGCTTATGAATAAGACATAATGTACTTGGCCCAGTTTGTTTAAATACACATATTAAAAAGAATGCATTATGACCTTGGTCCACATTATTATGAGAAAATATGACAATGAAACACTGACAGGTTTTTATACAGAAATTAAATTCATTGTGATGAAATATTTATATTATGTATTCATTCTCTATATTGAGTCACTGATGGTTTTAATAGAAAATTTCTTAAAAGGTAAGATATGAAGACTTGTCTATCTAAGTTTTGAAATGAATTATTAACCAATATTAAAATCACATAACCTTCAATGGTAGCAATGCTAACTCGTATACTACAAGGAAACTAAGGTATATTAACTTAGATTTGAATTTGCAAGACATTTTCTCCATCGTTCAATCATAGCAGCTGACCATTGTTCTTTAATAAAACTTTGGGGAACCTGTTACAGTGATCTGTTAAAGCATTCATTAGTTATCTGAGTATTAGTTTGGGTTTTAACCATTGTTGCTCCTTCTAAACTCTGTGTAATGCACAAACAGCTACTGCTCTCCCTGCGCTTGCTTACTTGGAACGTAAAAGGTTTGGTCGCTGCACACGCTGCTTCATGGGAAAGGTCACAGAATTTTCACATCAGAAATACCGATGCCAGTCAAATGATGACAAGATATGCTTTCTCTCAGTATCACTTTTTGGCTGTTGCAAGTTTTCAACTGCATCAAAATAATAATTTAAACACTTGCATGCATTGTTTACTTTCCTTCTGTAGATATTCTCATTTAATATTCAGATCCAGAGCATATTCAAGATGCTGATCTGAATCAGCCTGAAAAGCTATATATCCAGTTTTAAAAATCTCTTGGATTATTAGCCATCATTCCTTTTCTAAAAGTACTATCAGTTAAAATTAACTTGAAATTAACTTAAAATTCATAAAACTAATAAAAACTATGAGCAAATATTACTGTCATGAAAAATAATGCCCAGGTTTTGCAAACACTTGTTACAACCTCTCTCTTTACATTAAAATAAGGGTTCTCTTTTGAAAATAAAATCACTTTGCTTTAAATAGTGAAAAATCACCTAAGCTTTTTAATCCACCAGAGTTTTGAAATTTTCATATTTTATAGGTGTTCAAAGGCCAAAACTGTCAAAAACAAATCTCCTAGCTATACTTAGGAACTTCTGAAAAAAAATCAGAGTATTTCTGTGATTCATCAGTCCAGCCTATTAATAGCTTTCTTGATTGATTATAGAAGTTGATATTTTGGAAGCAAATACTGATTACAAATCCAGCAAAGATTCCTTAGCAGTTTGCATAGACTTTTCTCACAGGAATGATTAGGAAGGATTTGATTCTTTTCTTCTCCAGAAGAGAGATGATGTAACAGGGTCACCCTAAAGTACAGGTCTGAGAAGAAAAAACCTACAGGTTCAAACCCCAACTGGAACATACTGGTTAAACCACAAACCCCATTACCATCACTGGTACCTGTACAGAGTGATCTAGCTACTAAGCCTGGTAGCAACAATGGCCGATAAATACTCTGAGCACAATTAAGTAATCTTAAAAGTATCATCTGCCAGCTCCATCAGGAGGGACCTGAATCTCTGCTAATCTGCAACTCTGCAGCATCTCATCGTTTAAGACAGTCGGAAGGCCTTAGCTAGTACGCACAGGGGAGGAAAAAATGAAATAGGTCCTTCTTTCAGACATGAAGCTGATCTAGGCAGACTAAAACTTCTGCTCAAAATCTTCACTGAGTCCGTGAGTAGTTGGTTTCATCATCCTGAGCAGCTTCCTAGAAGTTATTACTGAACTTGGAGCAGAGGAATAATGGAATCATAAAATCTTGAAGGTTCAAACTGATCTGACCAGTACAGCCAAGACTGTATTCCACAGAGGAAAAGCATCTAGTGCTAGAAATTCAGAAATGAGCGATCTTGAAACAACTTTTCCTCATATCGACGAGATTTCTTTATGGCTTTCCTTCAGGAATGAACTGGCCGAAGAGAAGAACCAGGGCAACGTGTCAGGGCCTGGGCAGTGCTCTCCCCCACCCCGGCGTAGCTGGCCTGCGCTCAGGGCCAGCTGATACGGCGCAGCTCTCTCACCGTGGTTCAGACTGGGGGGAAGAGCGCGCTGTTTGAGATGTAAGAGACCACGGTGGGAGCTCATTCCGGAGCTGCGCTGGAGCTGAGCCATGGTGCGGGCATGCCCATGTCTGGCCACCCACCTCCCTGACCCCACAGACATGAGGATAAGCTATGGTGAACAGCACCAGTGCTGTTGTGTCAAGTCATGCCACTCCTATGTTCTTGAAATATCAAAAACAAAACTGCAAAGGTAGAAAGACCAATCCACTTGGGCAGAAAAAACCCTGGAAATGCTGGGAAGTAGATTGGTAAAATTCTTTGTGTTTCTTTTCCCTTGAATAATTTAGTTTTGACAAATTGGAATTTTGATTTAAAATTACTTCTCAGAAAATTCAAGGTTAGCTCTAGTCATGACCTCTCTGTACTGGGATATAGAGGGATCTGCAAACGGAACAAATCTGCAAACTAAATACGCCACATCAATTCTCCTTTCCCACCAGACATTTAGCATACCTGCTGCTTAAAATTATGGCATAACTTTCTGTCAAGCCTCTAGAACGCTACAACTAAGGAGAAGAAAGAGTAGGACATTTCCTTTCTCCTGACCGGCAACTATTAGAACTTAGATTACTGAAATACTAAGCCATGAGGGTAAACTAGCTATTAAGATACTAAGGACAAAGGAAAAAGAACTAGTGTTTTGAGAACTTGATTTTTAGTTGCTATTTGGGATATTTTAAAGAGACTATCCAATGGTATTGAGCACTCTGAAATATCAAACCGCTCTTCAGTGTGTTATGTTGCGCATCCAAAATCTGTAGTACTGTCTAGCGATTAAGATATTGTGTTGTTTACCTTACCATTACGTTATTCTCAGTACCCACATAATATTCTTACTGCATTTGACAAGGACTGTTTAAGAGTTAATAGCGCTGTGCGAGACCACTTCTCTGATCTGCAAACACAGTAAGATGCATTATCTTCAGAATTATGTTAGCTCTAGAGTTAACCACAGGATGAAGAGATGCCATCTCCGCAATGAACCTCATTTTAGCACAAGGTAAACATACTTCCCCCACATCAGCTAGTCTCGCAGCATTAGTGGTGTGGTGTGATTGATTACCAGCAGAGTGTTGCTGAGATATGGATTTGTATCTCAGCTTTTTATCACTATGACTTGCAAAAGGCAGTTCCTTATTTACAGACTCTAGCTGTATTAAGTGACATTATTAGGGACTACTTTTGTTTAAGTGACACAAAGGCTTAGCATATTGGTGGTTTATGACATACAAGCTGTTTTAATCTCATGACTTACCCCTCACTTTTTCAATTTGTAAATAGGAGCTGCAGCACAAGAACATATGGTACTACAGAAATTAAAGCTAAAGTAAATGGCATTAAAACAAATTCAAATATAACAATAGGATACTCAATCTGAATTATAAACCTGGATCTGTATTAAGACTTTTAAAAACAGGAAACAAAAACCTAAATATGAAAATTAACCTTTCAGGTGTTTTTTCTTTAAAGACCATTTCAGGGGTTTACTGTGATTGAGTAATTTCCTTATTAACCCTCATTACTTAGATCTTATAGTTAAACGAATTAATCGGTAAAGATATTTTTTAATAATTGAAACTAGGTCTGAATACCACATTTCTAAAAATTAGTTGTTTACCTTTTTAACTTTTGGCTTCATACCACATTGCTTCTGATACAGTAAAAATACGTTATGTATTCTTAAATGTTTATTACAGTAAATACACTTGCTTATATCTATAAACACCATCATTGAGCACAAAACAAAAAAAAGCCCAGCAAAACTGACAGCCTAATGCTCATATTCCATACCAAATATCAATAAAAAGGCAATGCAAAGAAAAATTACGTTTTCCTAACTTTGTAATACTATAGCATCTTACTCAAAAAAGGAATTTATTATACTTTCTATATGTAAATAGGAATGTTTCCCTCATTCTGCAGATAAGTTCCAACCTCTAGCATATGAAGCATCATGTACCATAAAGGGTCGAAAGTAAAGACATTCCTTATGTACTTAAAATTTTAATTTAAGCACGTGCTTAATTTATATCAGTCAATTTGATATGTGGGATTAGTTCCATCAGCTTGTAATCCAACAATGACTCCATCAGAGACAGTTTTTTGGTACAGCCTTACACTTCGTGCACTCTGACAAAAATAATTGTTCTCATATGATGTTCTCATATATTACTTCAGGTAAGTGTAGCAGCAAAAGTATTTTTATACCACTATAAAGACATTCACATAACTGCCACTGCTACATTGCGTTTCTTCTCAACTGAAATATCTCCTTTCAGAACAACTTATTCAACTTATGTATGACTTTTTTATTTTTCATTTTTATTAGAGCTTGGAAGATTGGTTTGTTGGGTTTGGGGTGGTTTTTTTAATCTACAGGTATCTACTTGGTTGTTTGCAGCAATAAAGTATCTCATCTGTGTAATTTTACAGAGAGCAAATTGTAAACAGAGTTCTCCATTCCCCTATCTATATACATAAGCCATCCTGAGAAGTATATTCATGAATGAAACAGGATTGGAAGCAGGATCCGATTTTAGCGTTCTCTTAGGCTTCAGAATAAGGATCATGTACGGTAGGGATTTTTGTGCTTAGAAGCGCCAACTTAAAATCTGTAGAATATGGCAACGCTAACACTGACACAGCCAATGCAGACTGAGCACAATTCCTGCTAACATGTCTGCAAGGATTCTCCTTTTGGGGGGACAAGAGCAGCAGCTGCTTAGAGGGGGTTTCACTCTCGGCTGTGTCAAGTACGTTTGTTGTACTGCCATTATTCGGACACCTCCAGTCACTGGCTAACTCCTAATACCTAACCAGTAGTTGGCAAACACCAGCAAAGAATGAGGCAGAGGCTCAAACTGCCTGGTTTGGTAATATCTCTGGCATCTGATACGTTGTATTTACTGTACTGTACTAAGTTTGCAAACACGACAGCGACTCTTCACTATCACTCCCCAAAACAGGAGACACAAGTTAGTCAAGGAAAGCTGAGCAGTTCACTGTAGTAAAAACAAACAATCCTCTGACCTTACACACTTTTGAGTCACTGCATTCGAGTATCACTCAGGGATTTCTCATTTAAAAAAAAAAAGGCAATTAGTAGCCTAATACAAACACCACAACTCATGACAACTTCGAGGCTTTGCTCACTTAAGGAGTGCCTGCAATTGCACCTTTCTCTGGCAGCGAGACACCCCAGGCAGCACTTCTGGCCGCTTGGGATCCCAGCCAAGGACTTTCCTCAGTTTCGACAGTCTTTTTTTCAAAAACCCAGCTCAGGTTAATTCTTCTCAAGGAAGTATCAACAAAACAAATAGCCAGTTCTCTGTACATCTGCTGCTGCTATTTGCTTTGAGGAATTTTGTGTTTGAATTAAGAGAAAAAGTGCATAGCACAGTGATTCACTAAAACAGGGAATCTGATTAGACAGTTACCTAAACATAGACACGTATCACTTTCACTCCCCAACGAGAACAATTTACTTAGTGAATAATCCAGTGTAAGTTATGAGTGTAAAGTGCAGATATCTATGTTGCGAATATCCCCTTCTGTAAAGGAAGTGTCTCCTGAACAGATGGAAAGATCTACCTCTCCAACCACCACTAAAGACAGGAGGAAAACAGACACGCACTAACAAACAAAAGCATTTCCATTTACATCATTTCTCCCCCTAGATACAGGTTACGATGTAAGAACTAAGAAAGCTTGCATGTCACTTTGCTGTATTTCCACACACGAGCCTTTACGAAAAACATACACAGGAGAACAGGAAATGGACTCCGCATTCCTCATCCTTTCAGTCTCCTTCAATTTTAATAGAACATGTAAGTCAAGAAATCTCACAAGTAGGGCAGAAATTGTTCTGCTGGATATTCGTTTGATTCCCTCAGGGTTTCCAGAAAAACTGACATCCTGTTAAGTACAAACCTTTCCTGAACTCCCTTTACAGGACTAAGACAAGTGAGGAAGATGATGCTTAGAGAAACTCAGTTTGCATCTTCCATCAGTGTGCACGGAATTCAGGTTTCCATTTCAGGTCTTTCTGCTCTGGGAAACTGATATTTCATCTAAATTACTACTCCCACAGGGGCTAGAAAATTTCTTCAACTTGGTAAGAAAGGTGGGTTGGGGTTCTTTGGGGTTTTTTTAGCTTTTTCCTTGGTTAAACAGTAACACAATGTGATTTGTGGAAAAACTAAATGCTCTGTCCTCCCCTTCACAACACAACAGAGAATGAGTTCCTTCCTTCTGTCCACGAGTGACAGAAGTGTAAACAGAAGCTCCAGCGGTAACAGCACTTGATCAGAAGGGCAGATTCGAGGCAGGTGCCCGAAATGTCTTGCCTCAACACTGCAGTGGAAGAAACAACAAATTCAACCCCTCAGAACAGGGCAGGACTCGTAGCCTTGCTTTCTGGTGCTAGGTCTTGACTAAATCCAGAAACCGAATCTGGACACAATGTTGACAAGAATTTTGCTACTGATTTTAGTAAGGACAGACTCCACCTCAACTGCTTAATACACATGAAGCAACGGTACCCGAAGGCATGCTGGTGAAGTTGGCTGTCTTTGCAGCAGCTAAATGCTTTAAAGGATTTATCTATCAGAACTGGTAGCTGGCTGCAAGGAGTGTCCCATAAAATTCTCTACCTTCACAGCACAAGACCTTAGCTATGGGCCAGATGCTCATTCTTCTTATTCCAATTACGAGGATGAAGTGGATATGGAAAGGCAACAGAGTATCTTCCTTTTAAGATTCAGAACACCTGTGCAGTATCTGATGTCTCCACAAGGTGCTGAACAGAGGTAATGGTCAAACATGCTTTTGGGAAAAAAAACCCTACATTTTTCTGTGATCATGATTTCTGATTATTTTTCTAACGATAGCCTAAAAAGAAGTTGCTGAAAATCTTTTGTCACAAATCTTTCCAAACTTCTGTTAAGTCTATCTGCATGAGGACAAGTGAGCATTAAGAATATTTTTTCCTTTTCATTTCATCTCGCTACCTGACTCTTGGGGCAAGTTAGGAAAATTACTGCTTTTCCAACCATACTCAGAAAAATTAAAATAGTGTTCCCTTGAAATATAGAGATACACTAAAGTATAATTTTGAAAGCAAAACCTCAAAGCTATTACAGAGACAAAATTATCACTTCTTAGTGTTTAAAATACAGAAACCATTTTGCCGTAAGACCAAGCCCCTGAGTCTGCCATCTGTACTGCACCTGATGCAGAGAACTTTAGACTATTCTTCCAGGGAAGAAGACCTAAGCAAAGGGCACAGCAAAAATATCATCTGCCTACACTTCCTACAGAGACAAAAGACACTGAGAAAGACAGCTTGCCATAAACAGAGTTTACAAATTACAGAATTTCACTGTGCATCTACAAGAAAAAGAATAATTTATGAAGTCATACTTTATGATTTATGATGATACTTAAATATTGCAAATCCGTTACAGACTACCAGGCCTACTTAAGTAATCATTAATTTACAAAGCAAGAAACTCTAATACTTACATAGCTGTGACTCTTAAGGAAATCTGAAGGGTTGCTTGTGCAGACTTTATCCCCTTCCAAGCCAATTACTCTTTTACAGATATTTGATTTGGGGTCATTTGGGCTTTTCACAATTACAATATCTCCTCTGAGAGGCAAAAACAGAAACAAAAACAAACAGAAGAACTCTAAGTACAAACTGTTTGGCTGAATACATGCGCATCAATGTGTATACTCCAAAAACATTCATGTACACTAAAGATATCTCCTGCTGAAAATTCTTGTCTACAATTTTTTTTCTTCAGTTTTACTCAGGGAATAATTTTACACATAGTTTTTAAGTATATTTGGAGACATTCTTTGTTATTTAGATCATTTATGAAACATTTAAGACTACATTTTAATTGACAATGCTCTGATGAAATGAATGCCATTTAACTTGATCCTGTTGCTACACACGTATGGAACAGAACAGTTCTGTGATCCTAAAGGTTATTGACCAAATGTTACTCTTCCAGTGGAACTTCAAATGTCTAATCTGAGTTTGTAAGACCTTATATGACTTTTGCCTCCTGATTATATTCATTAGATTGTACAGTGAAACAGCCCACAACAAAATGGGTGAGGGCCTTGAGCCTACTGTGCTCCTCAACACAGTAATAACACAACATTTGATAAACAGAACTTACACCATTTGGTCACTTCCCTAACAACCTGAGCCCACCAATACCTACAGCTTGGTTTTCAAGTCAGACAAAACTGCTTAGAGAGGAGAAGTTCAATTCACACAGTAGAACTGGTTTAGGAAAAAAAAATGGCAATTTTTCAATTTTTTGGACAAAGCTGTAAAAGTGACATGGACGACATCCTAAATGAATTCTGACAAGCTGCTTGATGGGCTGTATGTGTGCTTCCATCAGACACAATGAGAGAAGATTTATGAAAAATTACAATTTAGAAGCAGAAGAATATATGAAAAATAAAGGATGGATAGAGTGTAGTTACTGATAAGCTCTGGCAAACTGAATGTAACGTCTAGTCTCAACAAAGGAGCATACTTTCGAATGCAATAAAAGTGGCGGCTAAGGTTCTCCGAAAAGACAATATCAGAATTTTGAATGGTTGGTTCCATTGAAGGTCCAGAACACTGCAAATTAAAAATAAATGAGAAAAAATTACTATTTCCACTTACTTTTATCTACAATACATTAATATTCAAATTACTTGCTAATAAATTAGAAAAGGTGTGATGTAAAGAACAACTAAAAAAGTGAGATCCTCCAAGGAACACGTGACACATTTAAAAGGTGAGGACAGCCTCCAGAGCGCCTCTCCCTGCTACAGCTCCACATTCGCTCAGGATTGGGCCCGAACCGCGCTAGGTGCTACGAGCCCCTGCGGATTCATTTCAGCACCTAATCCGCAGGACATTATTAGGAGCAGCACTGGGAGCTCTGCCGGCTTACCCCCTTTCTTCAGCCTCTGTACAAGAGAAGCGTCACAGAAGCTGCAAGAGCAGCTCACAGCCAAAATCCACGATGTCCAGCAGCAGTATCTACTAGGTTTAGAAACAAGGGGGTGGAGGGGCAGCATAAACCATCCAGAAATCTGCCCAGAGTTGGAAACAAGAGCATTTCCTATGGCATTAGTAGTGACTCCAGTCTTTCTGGAAGAACATACTCTCTGCAAAATGCTTAATCATAGTTCCCCATTTGCTTCAGTGATGACTCAAGCAATAACTTTGCAAGAAATATGAATGCCTAAAGTAGAAATAACTTTCATAAAGGCTGGACCTGCCTCCAAAAAAATAGGCATTTACTAAACACACTTTGAAAAAGCTTCAAAAAAAATGAAGAAACCTGAAATATTGGCATTATCACATACAAGAATTTCAGTATTATAGTTTTATTTTCTTTTAAATGTCATGAAAATGAAAAGTTACCACAACAATTCCTCCGAGGTACTCAAAGGCACAATGCGCTATGCAGCCATATTGCACAGTATACCCAAGAAATCGAAAGGTTTTTCCTAGGACATTGCGAAGCATGGCACAGTGTGACGTCGTTCAGCAGGTTCTAGTCTACATTAAAACAGAAGAACATCATTCATTTGGCAACAAACAACCTCACATTTATAAAACTATGTTTTCTATCTAACAACTGATGGACTATTTAAAAAAAAAAGAACACCAACAGTGAATACAAACAACAAATAATCAGATATATCTGAGAAGATGAATATAGCTTAAACCGAAATGCCATCAACAAGTTGTTAATTTACTACACAGACCCTTCCACGCGTACAATCAATTGACCCCTCTCACCAGCTTATTAGTGAGATTCAGCTGAGTAGAAGCTGAAATGAAAAACCACCTTTGCCTAACTAGAGAAATTAATGAGAGAATGGTGTCAGTGCTCTCCGCTGGGCTGCTTTTACTCGGGACTGCAGACAGGCTTACCTGCCACATGGCTAAATATCTGCAAGAGTTATGAGAACATTTTCCCCTCCACCAGGCCCGGCTGGATGGAATCTGGAAAGCTATAACCATACCTTTAAATGCAGGCTTTGACTTCCTGACTGGACCACATATTGTAACTCAGATGCAGTTATTTATTTAATAAACACTTGATAGAGTTGTTTTAATCACGAGAATTCAGTGCAACTTAAATCACCGTTTTTCTTCAAGCATTAGTATTTAAAACTGAACACTCAACAGCAAAACAGAGAAGCATCAAACCATCTGAAGTGATCTGAAGATATTTCACAACTGAAATTATATTCACAGAAAACTGCAGTAATCAAGTAGTCAACCAAAACTTCAAAAGCAACTCGACAATCAATCAAATGAAAAAAAGGCTTGAAGAACTAGACAAGGATAACGGAGTCCTGAATGGCTTGCCTAAATAAGACTACACTAGAAAAAGAATACAGTTGTTGATAGGAATTCTGGAGGTTTTGCAGAGCTTTCCTTTGACTAGACTTTCATTACCAAAACACTTGCATATAAAAATAAGGCATTAGGTCTTTCTGTTCTCAGCTACGGTACAGCAGCATAAGTTCTGCAGCACATAAGACGGTAAATATCTTCTGACACCCTCCCCCAAATATTTAAGTCAAACTCTGATGATTAGATGTAATTCCTGCAATGCTAATCTAACTCAAATGTTTCCTCACCCCCATTTTTAAGAATGTTTCTATTTAAGGAAGCGGAAAACACACATACTGAAGTAACTGAAGCATGTTTTACGTTCTGCAAGAAACCTGTCCCCCTTAGACTCAGCATCAGCTTTATCATGAATTAAAACCACAGCAAGATTTCCCTCATCTACTAAGACCGGTCAATATAGCTTGTTAAACAAATGCAGTAAGTTAAAAAAAAAGAAAAATGCCGCATGTACAATATGACCTACTTAATAATGAAGTAAAACCCTCCCCTTCTGTATTTCATGACATTTTGCTATTTAAATGCAGGAATTTAAAAGCGCATCCTTTTACTTGCACAACTCCCTGAAGTTATTGCGAATTTTGCCTTAATACAGTCAACAATGGCTTTTGTTGTTTGCATTTAGTATTTATTTATAAAGAAAAAGAGATAACCGTTTTTGAGGGGAAAGTGTTCTCTACCAAGTTCCTTTCCTTGTTCCAAAAAAGATGTACTTGCCTTTTTTTTTTTTTAACATAAGAGAACTCCAGAATAAATCTACTTAAACCAATCTGTGATTCATCATCCTGAATGTTAGCTAACGAGTTTCACAGTCATGAAGCAAAATACAACAGAAAACAGAAAAGCCTTGAATTGTTTCATTAGCACACGCAGTGCCCAGCACATCGCAGGACACCCTGTAGAAACTGAAACAGCTTCGCTGTAAGAGAAACGCACTTTCAGCAGAATTTATCCTGGAGAGCCAGAAACGTGGTTTGCTCTTCTCAAGCCAGTACACTACGAAAAACATGGACCAGCTCCCTGCTCTCAGGGCCAGAAACACTGTGAGCCCAGAAACGTGTTACGGGTAGTAAAAGGAAGATGGAGTGACAGCAGATCGATTAGAGTTGCACAACTAGTGTGAATTAATGACAACCAGCTTTTGAGAGAAGTACATCATCAATACTCTTAACAGCACCTGCTAGAAAGGCAGCCTCGCACTGCTTCTCAGTTGAGGCGCAGAAAAGTACTGCACAACCATCCTGTATTTCAGATCCATGCTATTAGGAAACATTATATTAAGACAGTACAGAATTCAGGCACCTGCGGATATTACAGGTAAAAAGGAATTGTTTAAACATCGCATTACTTTGACCAGAGTAGGTAGATATTGTTGATTGCACCAAATGGAACAACAACGGATCCATTAAGACAAAACATAAACCTCTCACACCAACAGCTATCAGGCTGTAACTAAAATATTTATTATGAAACTACAAACAACTGCTATATGTCTCAGAGTAAGTTTCAAACCAATTGCAGCTGATCCGCTGTTGGACTCTGGATGACATGTACCTCCCAATAGTTACACAGAACACATCGTTTCTCTCTGGTGTCTCTGAGTAACTCTGAATTAGGAGGGATGGATTTGTAGATTATTCAGGGAAGCACAGGGTTCAGAGTGACCTCTACCTACTAGAAGAGCTGTCATTGTATAAAACTAACCACAAGGATAGAACCCAAGTGAAGAGGTCTCAAATTTTGTTCCCAGTTCTCTTACTAATAGGCTCTCATCTCACAGTCTCTGCAATGTGCAATCTGTATTAAAATTACCTGTTACCTTCTTAACCCGTGAAACGGGGATTTCACCAGTCCCAGTTTATAAATGTGGCATAATGGATTTTTTTTTTTTTAAATGCTCAGGCTTAGCAGATGTTCACGATGATGATGAAAAAAATCTTAGCTCTTATATAAGGCTTTTTATTACAACTCAAGAAAGTTAATTTCAAATTAAGGCATACATAGAGCACCTAGATTATACACAGTTTGAACCTAACAAGATAACTTCAGAGAACTGGGGTTTTTAACATTAAGGTCCATCTTCAGACATCTAATGTTCATTCCAACAGAATAACTACAATCTTGAAAGTTTCCATGTAGTTTTAAGTAACAACGTGTAGTTAATAAGTGAATGGTTGCACTAAGAGTAAGCCCAGTCAAAAAAACCCAACTCTAGTTTATTAAAAAAACCCCACAGAATATTTATCTTACAATTGCTCTAGCTTAAGCATCAGTAAAATATAATTCTGTTTCCTCGGAAAATTATTTACCAGTACATTTTTAAAACAATGCCATATTGTTGATCACAAGAAGGTAAATGGCTGAACGTTTTTCCACATCACCCAATTTTAATACAAAGTGCTGTCAGCAGGCAACTCCACCAGATACAGCGTAAGACCATTAAGCACAATAAAACAAATTATTTAAGTCGCAGGCCCCTTGAAAACTTAATGGATCTGTTGTATAAACATCCTTATCGCAGAACTAGCAGCATAAAACCTGTTGTAATTACTTCCAGGTACTACCTACTATCATATAGTAGGTAGCTGAAAATTTTATACTGAAAGAGACTTTTTTTTATACTGAATATAGACATTGATTAAAAGAGGTTACACATCCATATTTATCACATAGAACACAATTTGGTTATTTTACAAGAACTGTATAGCTTATCCCCTGCAGCAAATAAAATGCAAAATGTAATTACTATTATCTTCTGTTCCCTTTTCCTTACATAGCCTACGCCTTCATCATTTGATTTTTTTTTTGTTTGTTTGTTTATAAAATTAATCACAGCTAGCAGGGTGGAAATCACTTTGAGCCTCATGAATGACATCCAAGAGATGGGAAAGGATTAGTTCTCAGTTGCTGCCAGTTATAGCGCCAGGTGGCTTTTTCTGCAGTGAAGGTGTTACCGATAATCCCATTACATTGGTACTAAATCTTGCAGACATCAAAATTATCACCAAGGTTCCTTTTCATCCCATCCTTTCCAAATGACTGGAAGTCGCTTCACCTGAAAGAAGTCAAATCCACATGCAGCTGCTGTTTTAGCAGCCAGCGGACTCCCTGAGAATGCCAATTGTGATCCAATTTCACTGTGCTGGTGGCCCCCTATTCCCTGTCCAATAATACATCTGTTAAAAAATCCTACAGCTACAAATCAAGTTTAATCCTACCAGGGACCTCATGTTGGTCTTGTCTTCCAAAAAGGCAGCAGGTTTTGCCGTCTATCTCTGCTAGTGTCTGGGGAATACTCTTTAAATCCCAGCCCTACTTAGAAGAATAAGCTAAGGATCACAAAACATGACCTCAAAAACCCTGATATGACTATATTCTGACCCAGAGGCATTCATTCTAGGTGAAGATTAGAACTTTGCATAATAAGATTACACAGCAAGTGAATGATATCAAGGGACTATCCATATGCAGCCGCCTGGTTTTCTATAGACAGCCTGTGCTCTGCAATATGCAGTGCAGACGAAACAGAGCTTGGTCTTTCTAGCTGAAATAAAATAGATTCACATAAATTAGTTGGCCATTTCCAGATTCCTAAATCCCCTATTACATCTTTTATTGACAGCTCCTGTGAGGATAGCACAAATGGTATTCTCTTTGTATCGTTCGCTTCTGTAACAATCACACTCTGAAGGAAACGTACATAGGTTCTCTAGAAATTAACATCTTGTTTGCTGTAATCTTGGATTACAATTAACTGTGTACATAATAAAATTAGGAAATCAATGAGCAGATTTATCATTTCCAGATAACCAATGGCATTGTGTAGGACAGTTTAACATATGGTGCCAAAATTTTAAATACAGGAAAATCAAAGTCACAGCCAATGAAAGTGTGGCTAAACAAATTATTGGACTTGATATTAGATTTTTCACTATAATAAAAAATTTCTAGTCACATTTGCTTTATATAATGCTTCCTACTTCTGAATTTTTACTCAATATTTAGTGACAGTTTATCACTTTTTCCTTAGCTAACAGAAACTCCTCCTAACATTCTCCACTTCTAACCAGACACCTTTTTTACATAAGGTAATCCCATAACTTGCACCACCTCTTTCCCAAAGAGTTACTCCGAGATTATTACTTAAAAAAAAAAAGTCAAAAAACCCAAACCAAAAAAAACCTGCACACTGACTAGGCTATTTAAATATTTACATTTGAGCTGTTATTTATACTAAACTATTCTTTTAAAACTTCTGCATGAAATTAATGTTACATGTGCTAGAATAGTGAAAGGTATGTATCATGTTTATCGGGAAAGATTCTTCCCATATCAGATACACAACTTAATAAATATAAAATGTTTTAAATATTCTAATTATAATCTGAGGATTCCAAACATCTAAAGCAAAACAAGGAACAATTCTCAAAAGGTCTTTCTGTGCAGGGGGTCAGGGAGAACTTGTTTTTTATTTCTAGCTGTTGGTTTTGTCTAGAAGCAGCACTGGATTCAGTCTGGCAAATCTGAAACAGCTTGGTGATATTCTGGAAGAGAAGATTATTTTTCTGCATTATCTCTACTAGGCACTGACAGTTTGTCTCCAACAAGCGCTCCTTCATCTACTGATCTCAAGCTGACAAGGAGCTCAATCCTGTAAACATAAATTCACATAATGCAATCCTCTGGTGTTAAACAACAAGAGACTACCTACATAAGAATGAGCTATCTTTCAAAACAGATTTCAAGTAGTTCTCACTGGTTCTATTTGCCTTTGGGAAGCAACTCCTCACAATGCCACAACCCTGTATAAAAAGCTGTATTAATGGTCAGATGCATTCCAGGGCTTCTATCTTCCTCTGCAGCTCTATACACTCCTCTTTGCTGAACAGCGAAATCCAAACAGCTGCGCAAAGGCATGGTCGTACATGGCAAGTTTGAGCCTCTGAGGGATGTCGAAATATTCACTTAACAGTTTCCTGTAACAATGTCAAAGTTAGGACAAACACCAAAGGTCTGACAGACAGCACAGTCACTTTCCTGGTGACTGAGAAAAATACGCCGTGTCTATGCGACAGTCACATAACTACATTCTGAGCTAGATGCGTTTATCTTAAATTTCAAAAAATTCACTTTGAGACACAGACATGTAAACATTTAAAATAAATTTTCATTAACTAAGACAAAGAGTTACAAGTCCAATTTTCACACCAGGCACTTAAAATCTACGACCCTACAGAAACTAAAGTTGTCCATGGCTCACATGTCCCCTGCACTTCCCAGTGTTGATGCACCTTCCAGAAGTATGCACGTATTCTGGGGAATAGTACTCAAAGCAGTGAATAGGAGAGGGGTAAATAATTCCCCTATGCACTGACAAGTAAAAAGGCTGTTTACTTAAAATATTTGTCATTACAAAGAGGATTGTTTGCTGGTAAAAAAACAAAATCAACAAAAACACCAGAAACAAAACCCCAAGAAATCCTCCACAAACAAAGCAACCTATTTATGTGCAGCATCAGCAAGATTGTTTAGAAAGAAACATAAGTGTCTTAATCTTATCCCCAGCGTTAGCCTCAGATTAGAATGCCATCACTGAAGAGTACTCCATAGTGGTTTATGAACACAGAAATCACACAATATAAGATCTTAACACAAATAGTAAATCAAAGCTGCTATTAAACATTTGAAAAATATAGAAGCAAAAAACAAGACCAGTTTTAGCACTGGCAGAAAATATAACAGAGAATCTTCTGTATGTTCTTCATCAATACTTCCCAGTTACAAGCATTATCTTCTAATGAAACATCTTATGCATACTCTGCATTAAAAAAAATGTGTTAAACAGGAGAAAAAAAACACAGACAACAGTGAGCTCAGCATTTACATTTTCAAGTTACATGAACAGAAGACAAATGCAAATCAAGGGCTTGTCATTGCTATTATTCTACAAAAATTTTGACAGCTTTCCCAAATTGTTTTTTAGTTTTGAAGTTCTAAATACACACATGTACACAGATTCAACTGCTTACTTTTTCATAGCACAAATTGTACTTCATGTGAGTTTATGCAGTAAAAAAACTGTAATGAGTACTTTTTCTCACGGTTTAATAAAATTTTATTAGTTATTTCTGAGCTGTTTTATGTATAACACACAAGTTTTGTAAGTTCTTCTCCACTTACAGATACAAGTATTAAAAAAGTTCCAAACATCAATAGATGAGTGCAATGATATTCAGTCTAAGTTAATCCCCAGACATCCAAATCCATGAATAAAAATTCATCAGTTTTAAATACACTGAGCCTATTAAGCAAGAACAAAAGCATATGCACAAAAGAGCTTTTAATATATTTCAAAGCCCACAAGAGCCATGGTCTCATTAAAATTATAAATTACACAAACATGGAATAAAGATTCAAACTGCAGTGCAGCTAAGCAGATTACAGAAAACCCCGCGTTCCATATGATAACACACCATGGCCCTCCCAGATGGGGGCTTGGAACAAAAAGGCCATCACTGCAGCTAGGGAAAACCTCCTTGTGATCTCTGGTTTCTGTTCAGCAGATGACAGCCAAATAATATGTTGATTATTCTGTTTGTGCTGCTAAGCTTGTAAGATGGAATAAAAGCGATATGATCTGTTGTGAACTCAATGCTAATGTGTTGCTCCACTCATAAATAATATACTGAATTTATTCTGAAACTATCTTTTTATCTGAGTTCCGGGTTTTAAATGCATGAACTAAAATAAAAAGCCAGCATAAACTATTATTTAATTTGATGGTTTAAAGTAAAAGATACAGCTGACACAATAAGTAGTGAGAAAACTGACTACTTAGTGAATCAAATAGAGAGAGGTGCCTTTCTCAAATTTAGCAAATGATTATATGCTGAGGTGCAGAGTACCTGCAAGACACTGAGCACACTCCAGCCCAAACTGCGTTGTCACTGATACCAAACAGATTACCAAAAAGGGCCTATATGGCTTATTTTACCACAGCTAACCACCCCAAATCCAAATTTCAAATGAGGATACAAGTACTTGTAAACAGAAAAATAGTACAGAAACAATCATTGTGTAACTTCACTAATACCATGTCTCCCTGGCTGACTTGCTGCCTTAAAAACTCTTGAAGTTTTTAATAAGTGATCAGATTTTATTTCATCTAAGTTTACTAACTCGGCTTGATCCAAAAGCACACAATTTGGCTTGCCCTTTCTTTCATAACACACTGCCTTTTTAAAAGGAAAAACAGTGACTGGTCATGCAGCTCCTTTCACAAATATTGTGTACATGCTGAGAAGACTGATGATCTTCCTACAATTTAATGTTTGTGAATTTTACATCTTTTATGCCAGAAATGTTAACAATTCTATTAAAAAAAAAATCACTGCAGTTTCGCAATAGCATGAGAACATCAAGTCCAAACACTGCTTCACACTTCTTGGACCAATGGAAGCACAGCTGATAAAGAGAAATAGTGGAAACATGCAGCTCCGAGAGTGTGCAACAGCTTTCTCAGAAACATAAAAATGTATTTATCGGAAGTTCAATTACCTTTCTTCCTTTGCTAGGGACATAGAGACAGCTCTAATTCACAGAAATAATGAAAATATGAAAACTGAAGAGATATTAGAATCAAGTACACGTAAGTCTTAAGACTAAAAATTCAGATAAACTACTTCTTCCAGAATGAGTCCCCCACTGCAATCAAATAACACATATTATTTCCATACAAAAACAAGATAGGATCTTGAAACAATTAGTGAAGCTCACATCTACACTAGCAACCACCACCTTAAGTCAGTCCTATTTACAATACAGCATTGTAAGAACTAAGATTATACAAATAACATTATGGTATAATCTTAGTTCCAGCAGTGATTCTACAGTTACCAGTTACAGTATTGTTACTTCTATGACCTTGATGATATTTCAGTTTCCCTCAATCTCTTTCAGTTTTCTACAATTTTAAATATTAATTTATTTGTATTCATCTTGCATACGTATTCTCATACAAAATGCAAAATAGTACCTGTGGAAAAAAATGGTAGCAGCCATGGAAGTCAAGCACCTTCTTATGATACATTTCTATTTCTATAACCAAAACTTTTTTCATAGTCTTATGAAATTAATATAATAAAAAGGTTTCAACAATAAAGCAAGCTTTTCCAGCTACGGTCACAGCACTGATATCTACGCTAGCAAAAGCTAACTCAAGTCAACACAAACTTCAATGCATTACTGAGAAGATAATAACTTGGCTTGAGTAGATAGTTACTTGAGAATCACAAAGGTGACCCTCAAACACTGAAGCAGAAGGAAGCCAGCTCGCTTAGGTAGCCCTCCTCCTAGATACACGCTCCTGAAATGGGATTTCAGCAAATACAACAGCTTCGGCATGGAATTGGCAGGCTCAGTATATGAGATGGAAGAAGCCAAATCCATTGAGATAAAGAATAAAGAAAGTTTGCTAAAACACAGCTTGGCTACAAAAAAGCCAGATATTCAGTGTTTTCTGCTTTTTTCATCACAATATTATTCCAAATTTGGAACAATATAACTTTTCTTAAGTAGCCAGTAGTGGATCTGGCTTTTTATATCTAAAGTGATTTTTACTAGATCACTTGCTTGTCTTTTACCTAACTATAACTCACATTGAAAAATCTAAATTTTAATTCTTGCCTACTTGAAGTCCAAAATGCCTATTTTCTTCAGCTACTTCTCAATGACCTAATCAGTTTACCATTCTAAACAAGTTCTTACAACAGTCATGTCTTTTGAAAAGCAAGCAGGACTTATGCCTCTGTGCTCAGAAAAGGTATAGTTACACAGCTCTCCAGAATTATTTACAGCACCACATCGTGGTTCATCCCCCACTCTATGGATGGTCGTGATGCTGTGAAACTAGATGGAAGTCCACTGAATACATCTGAATGTTCCTATGACTCTGCAGTATCTTGTCCTCGGCAAAACCTGAGGGTTGTACACTTTGGTGAAGCTGCTGACCAACATCCCTACTTGGGACAGCCAGAAGTAGCATCATCCTGCGCTGGGTCAGTAACAGTACCCCTACGCACAGTGCTATATAAATTACTACATCTAGCTCTGTGTAACACACCTATATGCATTTCAGTTAAACACATGCAAAAGAGCAGTGGTTGATCCGACATGCAAAGATTGAGCAGCTCATAAATCTACGACAGAATGGGCAATTAAGGGGGAAAACTGCTTGTTAGAGGATACTACACTATCTGAAGTTACTTCCACACTGGCGGTGGCTGAATAACGAAGCTAGCATTAACCTACCTGTCTGGAATATCTATGGAAGTCACGATGATCAGAGTAGATCGCTGGCCACTACACTGGAAAGGTGAGGTTGCAAGTTTGCGGGACTCACCAAGAAGTTACATCCTTACGTGTAAGCACATTGGCAAAGATTCCCATCTTTGCTATCATCGAGGTTTTGAGATTTATTTTCAATTAACTGTCAGTTCATCATTCTACCCCGGAGTAGGAACTTTCTGAATCTCACCTAGCGTGCCTGTCATTACTTCAACAGATGCCAGAGCCAGTTGTTGAAAGCTAATCTGAAAAACAGTGTCAGCAATACAGATTCTACACTTCAGCATAGTAGTAAGCAGCTACCTGTAAGCATAAGAATAGTTAACAATAGCACCTGCTTTATATAAGAGGGGAGGTCAGGCAGGTGAGGCTGCACAACTACAAGACTTACAACCCAGATTTTGTTTACTTTTAAATTCATAAACTACTGCAGAACTACTTCTTGTTGAAACATTTCTGCTTGGTTTTGGCTAACATTAGAAGAGAGGGAAAATTCTCCATTATGGAAACTCCTTAAAAATATTTCAGCAAGTAGAGATTAGCTACAATTTTAAAAGAATTCTGAAGGTGATCAGTTAAATCTTTTCCAGCCATGGGCAGGCCTCAAGTGCTTTACCAAAGCATTTCACAGGTTTCAGGCCTCACAATATTGCAGAAATAATGGACAAAAAAGCTAAATCCAAAAAAAGAGCGTCTTCTATCAAATCCCACAATGTAGGTGAGGAGTAAGCATTGCCTGTATTCCAACACCTGCTGATACTGTAGATTTGTAATAGAAATAACACTTGGAATTGGTTATTTGGAACAATGCCTTCCAAGACTAAAAGCACTAACAACTTAGCAGAAAACTAACACTTTTCTGAGATTCAAAATGTGCCAATTCTTAACCTTTGCAATACCAGCATATCAGGAAAAAATGCTATAGCAACTATAAATTAGTTTCAATGATACATATATTTTTACAGATATGTAGTGAACCTTAGGCTCTAAAAGCACATGTAATGTAAGTTATTTTGTACTTTTGCATAAACTGCACTAATATAAACCACATTTTAGAAAGTCACAGCTATTAAACTTTTCCTTTCCATAAACTGTAATTACCTACATTATTTATGTGGCTTTAGAAATGCTTATTTAATGACATATGTGCAATCAGATACAATTGGAAGACAAAAACAAAGACTCAAAATATCAAAGCTTTGAAATTATGTTTTTCCAGTTGAAACACAAAGTTGACTCTTCACCTCTTCCACTGACATGCTGAAGTGACAAACTTTTATTCTTTGAGGGCAGCCATTTGTATTCAATACGAAATAGATTTCTGGATGTTAAGCATCTGGAAAGGCTAGAATCAATCTGTCTTAATTTCTAGTTTTTAATCCTGAAGTAAGCTTTATACGGACATGGAACCCAGTATGGAAAACATTACAGAATATCAAAAGCCATAATACAAATAATACTCCTTTTCTAGTTATTGGAGGGGCATGGGTGGGGGTGTCCCATTGCTTTTAGTCTTATCTTACAAGTATTTTTAAATTAATATAATTTTTAAAAAAAGATAATTCCTCTTTTTATGATAAACAGAAGGGAAAATAATCTCTATGAAATACACCACGAATCTGTATGACTCAAGACACTACATTCAACTTACAACTCATTTTCAGCATTACTGTTCTGCAAGTCTCAGTAATATTATACTGTACATTTTTATAATCCGAAATTACAGAAACATTAAATAACTTTCTGGTGTATTAAACCATTGTCTTCAGCACATACCACTAACTCATGTCTCCTAATTTATTTGCTTCTGTTTTAAAAGAGCTGTTTAGATTTGATACAGGTTCAAATTTTTATTGCTGTTGTTCAGTATGCCCACAGGGATGCAATCAAGTAACATCCAGAGGCTTTCTGAAGAAAATCATATCATATTTTATATAATATCATACAACTGGTATGTCTTAAACCCTCCTACTACTAATCCTCGCGTTTTCCACAGACTGATTGGATAAGTAGTCTTTAAGCTTTCTCATACTGAAAAAAAAAACAGGTCTTGCAGTGTCAGAGCTTCCAGGATTAAACATTATTTCCAGTTGTTGGCTCATGGCCTGAAGATCCCGCACTTTCAAACTTATCCCATTCTCGCTAGTTCAAAGATCAGGAAAATGAAGCCATCTTCTTTGCAGCCATAATCCACGACCCATGCTGTTAGATACTTAAGAACATCTCAAAAGCAAACTACCTTGTTTCAGCTCCCAGCGGGAGCTCAGCAGGGCGCTGGGTCACATGACTGCGAGCCCTACCTAGTCAGGTGACTCGACAGCTAATCTGATTTGGTGACTATAAAACTTTAATCAGTACAGTCTAATACCATCACATTCCAGAACCGATGAGGGAAGCAGCTTGGCGATGTAACAGCAAATGCTAATAAGATTATGAATTTGAACTGCCACTAAGACGCAGTTTTCTAGTTCTCTATCCCATACATAAACCCAACAGAAAAATATGACTGAAAACCGACGAGGTAGACGGGTTTTGAAACAAAATGCACTGATGTGTTTTATTCCAAAATGGATAGCTTTTTGCTCATTGCCACAGAAGAACAAGAGCATACACTGAGTCTTGTAAGGCACAATTAAAATGTAGCAAAAACATTAATTTGAGATCAAGGAAAGCAAAACATGGACATCAATGACATCATCTTGTTGAGAAACACTGCCCAAACAATACAGCCTCAGCTTGCATTCACTGAAGGTCCAAAGAGTTTACATCTGCAACCCATGCAGGCTGCATGTGGTACACAAAGAGAGGCAGTGACAGCCAGGACAGGTGTGTTTCCTCTTACCAAGCACAAAATATCTAAAGCACACTTTAAGAAGTGCTGCTATTTTGGGGACACTAGGATTTTCACCAAATCCATAGGCTACAGCTTGTGAAGAGAAGTGACAAACATACTTGCAGATCAAATTCCAAGCATACCTTTTCCCAAATGTTTTGATTGCTCTCTCACTCCCCCATTGTATTCCCTCTATTTTCTTCCTTAGGGAATTCTCACCCAAAATCCTCTTAATCCATCTTAGAATCTGCATTTGGCATAGACAAGTTGGATCAGCAAGTTTACAAGAAATGGAAAAGAGCGAGCTTGGTTTCTTCATACTAGAGTTAGGGCTTGCAGTTTAAATTGACATAAACATTTGCTCAGGTCTACATGATAATACGCAAGCAGCAAGAAAAGTTGGTTATTCTACAGTTTAAGACATCCCAATCTAGACAAAGGTTTAAACTTCTCCATTTTACAATGAGCTGAGTGTGACCATAGTCAGTTGCCATAGCTCAGCTGACAAGAAATAACTTGCTAAGACATTTCCTGATCACTTGCAATCGTCCCTATGTTCTTTAGTTTCTCTGCATTTCAATTCCACCCCTAGAGCAGGAATAACAGGACTTATCTACCTACTAATGTGTATTCGAGGATGAGGGATTTTTCATATAGTAATATCCAGAGTTACAATTGCTGCAGTCTTGCCTTCTGATTTGTCAGACAGTTGCTAGTGGGACCTTTTACAATGGCTGGAAATTCATCTTTTGGAAAGTGGACACGTGAACACAAGTAAACCTTTAGTATCATTCAAAGAGAGTGAAAAAGCTTATTATTCCTGAAAACAAAACACCATTGACTTAAAAATAAAGAAAATTCCATACAAGCACTTTCTTCTCTATTTGTCCAAAATGAAATGCAGGTAAAGTAAGATGGTGTAAGTGGTGTTTTCACAAGCACATACTCACTTGTAAAGCTTTATTGTACTAAATAGTTTTTTTTTTTTAAATTAACTCTTTGAAAAATAGCTTATTTCCACCTGCTTTCTAGATCAGTAGGACTTTAACTGTATCCATCATCTTAAAATGAGACAGAGGAAAAATGAGTATCACAAACAGAACTACTGCCAATACTTTTTAAAGTTCAGTTCTTGTACTGAAAAACTATTTCTACTTCTCCATATTTTTTTGGAATACCTGAAACAGTCTCTCCTGTTGTAAGTTACAATGTAAGAAACAGTTTCTCTATATTTTAAAGGATGTAAAATTTATAACAAAAATATCACTTTATTTAAAAATACATAGAATTCTGAAATAGCTGTGAGGTTCACAGTCAGCAAAAGGTGGAAGGTTGAATTGCCTCCTCCTCACTGTGCGTATATGCCCATTTCCTTATTTCATCAACTCAGCAACATAACACAAAACTAACCTATTAAGAAAGTCCATAGATAGTTCCAAGTCAGATTAGTGAGCTGAATCAGCTCAAGGAAAGATCTGACAAGCACGAGTTTGTTGAACTGAATCACTGGAAGCAGAGGAGGAAAAGGAAGTAAGACTTCCTCTTTTAGCAACACTGACCTATGAGATCAGCTCAGGAGATGTTGAGATTTCCAGGAAACTTGCACTTTATGCAAGAAATTCTAAAAATGGTAGGACCACAGCACAAGTATTCCCAATTGCAAAATGCTTTCAGAGTCTGGGCTCCAAAATGAAAGAGAAAAAAAAGAAAGAATTATTTAGCATCTAGTTTTAGTTGCCCTGGAGGAAAATGAGGTAAGAAAAAGGAAAAAAAAAGTATAAAAGCTACCTGTCAGAGAAATACCAACAAAAAATGGATGAACAAAAGAGGGGGCTCAGCCCTGGATGTATATTTACACTTATTCTGTAAAGTTAATGCAACCTATCTTAGTGTGTTTTGTTTAAGAAACTAGCAAGGAAATACTTTGTCTCATTGAATTAATGAACAAAAGCATACTGATTGGACTGGGGGGCAGGGGGAAATAATCACCAAGACAAAGTACACAGAGGATACCATTTGATTCTTCTTCTGATAGGTAAGTGGTGACTTATGAAAGATACCCTCTTTGGGTTACAAGTGCTCTGTAAAAAAGTTCTCTATAGATATATTGCAATTTTTAATAGTGTTATACACACCTGCAAGCACTCGTATCTGAAATATTTCAGTATCTGGACTCCAGAATGACAGTACAGTAAGAAATGGAAGAGCTGATGTGATGTTTTAAAAATGGAGAACTCTCTGTAAGTTTCAGCCTCCTCACTCAGTTATACAGAATTTACACCATAGGATCCCACTGACAATAATGGATTCCTGAACTCTTAAAAGAATTGTGAATCAAGTTTTATGCCTTTATTTTGTTAAAGCATTTCCTGTTCCAGATATTCATAAATCATTAGTCAGATCCTACAGAATTACATTTAATCGCTGTATTTATTTCTTGCCATATTTTTAAATGTGTCCTTTATTTTTTTCCTCTAAAGACAAATACTTCTAACTTCCACTGGACAATAATTAAATAGTTATTATTCCATATTCCACAGTTTGGCATTAAGACAACCTCTTGATACTCATGATAAAGATCTTAAACTGTCCACTCCTTAATATGTAAGGAAGCTCGGCCAGCAGCAAAATGAATGCAATTTCACCAGCTAGGAAGACTTACTACTGAAGCTTCATGCTCCTGAGCTTGAATTTGAGATGAAGGAAAAACTTTGAGGTTCAAGATTGTTAACATATGTTGCTCTTTCTTGCTGTTCATATGTAATATGAGTATTATCTTTTTCCTCAATTAAAACAGGACAGGCTCAACAACCACAGGTGTTCAAAACCATGGTTTATAACAATAACAAAAATCATTCATTGAAATGAAAGATAGAAGGGAGAATTAGAACATTAAAGCCTCATTAGTACATCCTCCTATGTGCAAATGTCTTCAAGTAGCTTTTGATGCATCTGAAACACCAGTAGATTAAAAACAAATACACAAGTACTTGTGATAGTGGCTCTTCTATACACTCATAGGGATTTCTCTTAAGTTCAGAGTACTATAAAGTGCTGGTTTACAAAGCAAGCATACCAAAAGTTTTAATCAAGATAAAAAGCATTTTAATTTCTTCGTATATAACAAGAACAGTAAAGGAAATATGAAATTCAGATATCTCAGCAATTTGTACATACACTCAGTTTAGGGTGGATGTTTGCTGCCACATACAAGGCCACAGGCTAGTATCCACAAATCGCTAATAAAGAGCAAAGGACATGCCAAACTTCCAAAATACACAAAATAACTTTCTAAGGTATTAGCAACTGATTCAACAACAAATGCTAATGAAGCACAGAAATTACATTTCTCACATAAAACAACTTTTTCTGCTATAGCTCTTGGCTTACAGCATGGTCCAGAGCCATCATATTGATGCAAGATCTTGCTTCTAAGTGAGAGGGCTTAAATCATACATTTATTACAGATTCGCAGCTATTTACAAACAAGAGATGGACTCCAAGCGTACTTATATACTGCGTTACATACAGTTACTTAAACACCTTTAGAAAAAAAGAACGGTTTACAGATATTTTTCCCTTTCAGGCTCGCACACAAGAAAAGCTTTTTCGAAGGGGGCGATGCCGACAGCGCGGCAGGGAGGCTGGCGAGGTCACTCGGGGTGCACAGCCCAGGCGAGCCTCTCCCTTTCACGAGAGGGAAGCGGGGGGGGTCCCTCCGCAGCGAGGCCGGCGAGGCCGACTCCCCGGCACCGCACCACCCACGCCTCCTCACGCCGGCCCCCCGCCAGGGTGGGACGAGACGCGGCCGCCGCCCCCCGCTACCGGCCCCCCTCAGCCCGGCCGGAGCTCCGGGACCCCCGCCGGAGCGGCACCCCGCGCCCTCCGGCCCGGCCCCGCCACACTCACCTGCCTGCTCGCTACCGGGCGCGCCTGCCCTTCCCCCGCCCCTTAAGCCCGGGACGTGCAAACAACGCGGTCTCCCATTGGGTAGCGGGTTTCCCATGCCGCTCTCCCATTGGCGGAGGGGAAGGGCTTGATTCTACCCGGCGTCCCCTCGCTCCTGTCAACCTACAGGCAGCCGAGATGGCGGCGGCCCCGGCGGCTGGCGGGGCGGCGCGGGGCCGCGGGGCCACCAGCTTCCAGCGGAAGGCCGCGGCCGGCAGCCGCCTGGCCGCTGTCGCGGGCACTCGGCCTTCCGTTCGCCACGGGCAGCTGCTGCTCTCCAGCGGGCTCCCCTCCCTGGACTGTGTGCTAGGTTGGTGGGGAGCGGGACCCGGGACCCGGCTGCTGCCCCCCTCCCCGCCCGGCAGCCCTCCCCTTTGCCAGGCCCTGCCTGTCATTTACCTTCCATGGCCCCGCAGCTACTCCCGCAGGCTTTCCCTTCCCCACAGTTCCCGGGATCGGGGGGAGGACGGGGGGGAAAGAGGAAGGGGCAAAGCAGGATCCGTTTCCCGCCTTGAGCCCCCCGCCCCCGTGTGAGGAGGAGGGAGGCGGTACAGGCAGGTGCGCCTGCTTTGTAGCCAGCTTGCGGAGGAGAACATAGCGATTTACCGTTCATTTAAATCGGTTTAAGCAACCTTTCTAGAGTGGAAAGCTACTCGTAAATTTTCTTATTAACACATTCTTGTCATATTTCAAACGGTCACAGTAAGAGGTCTGAAGTTTTCGGTTTTGAAAAACTTGTTTGCTGAATTAACTCGTAGTTGAATGTGATGTAGTTCTGGTTCTTCCGTATGGCAATTTTCAGGATGCATTTGACCATAAGGCTCAATTCTCGGTGTGTCTTTTCTGTCTTGCTCGCCACTGCTCCGTCATTATAAATGCCCTGTTTAGATAAGTTACGCTGGTGTGACGCTGTTCTTACTGTCTGTGAATCTGCTTTTGCCTACTGTCAGATGCTAGATAGTTACTTGGACTGATCTGTTGTTACCATTCCTATGTTAGAATCTCTGGCATGAACTAGCACCGTTTACTTGGATTGGGAAGTAATTCGTTTCACTGGTATAAGCAGCATGTTTTATCTGTATGCGCTGGGGCTGCATTATCCTTTTACTAACTACTGATACAGTTGCAGTACATCTTCAGTGTACATAGATGGGACTACTTTTAGGTGAGGAAGGCTTGACTTCAGCTTTGTTCATTTGTCCTTGGAGGAGTACATGGAATATAGGAATATACCACTTTTCTTTCTAAGGATATTCTGTATGAGTAATGATCAATATAAAAGTTGTATCCATTTTATAAAGAAGTTTTTTCAGCCTGTGTATCTTAAGGAGAATCACACTTCTGTATCTTTTGTGTGTATGTGTCTGTTTGGTAGGGAACACCTGCACTTTCATCAGGGATTGGCATCCTTGTGGAGAAAGCTCTTCCTCCTTAAGAGAGAAGTATTTCATTAAGTGAATGTAATTTGTGAAATCCTTTAATTGCATAAATATAAGATTTGCATTGAATATTCCAGTTCTTCTTCATATTCCCTTTTATAAATGGTGGATTTTGCACAGCATGGGTCAGAAGATGTAGACAGCTCCCATGGTGGCAGTCTCCTAAATGTCCAGGCGCTTGCTAACCTAATTAGTGTCTTGTTATGGAAACTGGTGACACTTCTTCCAGTAAACCCAGGGTACCTTCTAAAGTACCTTTTCCTTGTCTTTTAATATTCAGTAATCTCCTGACCTTAACAAGTTTTACACTTGAACATCAAGAAAGTTCTTCAACCCTAGGAATAGCAACTTTTGACAATACTTTTAAGATGTCTTTTGGGTTGTGGCATCTTTGAAAAACTGGAAAACTCTCTATTTGTATGTTAAATCTTTGGTAACCTCCTAACCCTTAAATCACTGATTTCTGGAGGCCAGAGTGGGTAGGCCAGGAAAGGCTCATGCCAAACATGCTGTACTATAATAAAATTTCCATTGATACCAGGTATTAGGCATTGTTGGAAACAGACCGCCCAGCTAGGTGGACCTGTACAGAATCATTGATTTTGGAGGCTCAGGAGGGACCTCAGGAATTCATCTACTGCAGCCTTAGAGCAGGCTCAGCACTGAATTCAGTGTTGGTTGCTCAGGGCTTTGTCCAGTTGAGTCTTGAAATTCTGCAATGGCAGAGAATTCATAGCCTCTCTGGACAACCCAGTTCAACGCTTAATTATCTTTGTAGGGAATTTTCTTTTTCCTTGTATCCACTTGGAAGTTTTCCTGTTTCAATTTACGCCTGTTGTTTCTTGCCCTCCCACTGTGCACCTCAGCAAAGAGCTCAACTGTCTTCTCAGTAGCTTCTCTGAGGTACCAGCAGGCTGCTGTTAGGTCTTCCTCTCTTCTCCAGGTTAAACAAGCCCAGTTCCTTCTGCCACTCCTCTTGGGTCATTCGCCCCATCTCGGTTCCCCTCTGCTGGACTCACTTGAGTTTATCTTCTTGTACTGAGGGGCCCAAAACTGGATGTTGAATTCCAGGTGTGATCTAATGAGTGCTGAGTAAAGGGGAGCGGTCACATCCCTTGACCAACTGCGTGGGCTTCTGTTGTTGCAGGCCACTATGCTGGTGACTGTAGAAGTATTGTACGTGGTCTCCTTTGTGTCCTTTTTGGGTGTTTGTGGAAATGCTTCATAAATGTCTTGCAGAATGCTGTTTATGTGTTTCTTAAAGAACGCTGTTACTTTTTTTTCTTTCATCTTGCCCACTAGCAGTTAAATAATTGACTGTACAAAATACTTAATTTTATTGTCACCATGGACTGAGGACAAACCTTTTTGTATAAATTCCCAATGGGAGTTACTATAAACTGGTTTAGTCTGGTATTTTTCATAGACATATTTTTTTAACAGTCGCCAGGCAGTCTTCTACATCTCCAGCTTTGGGCTTGGATTTAAGTTTGGCTTGTCCAGAAGCTGCAACCCAGATACAGTATTACTTGCCAGACATGAAGATATTGCTTATGAATAAGTGCGAGTAAGGGAAAGCATGATGTTATCTGACACAGGTCTATTTAGAAACTTTTGAAGAGAGGAAAAGGCAGAGGATACATGGAGGATTTTCTTTTACCCTGCAGCTACTGGCTAATTTGTTACATTATTGTTGATTGCTAGCTTTTCTTAATAAATGCGTTTTCTTTCAAAAAGAAGTGGTAGAGAAGTCCTAGATTTCAAATGCTGTGTTACCATTAATACTTTCTTTACATCTCCAGGCTTTATATTCAAGTTTACTTTCAAGGTTTATAGACCATGTTTGCCTTATTTGTGCCAGAGCAGTTCTCTGTAATGAGCTGTAACTATTGTGTAATATAACCATCGCATGCTTGGTGTTGAATGTTTTGTTTCAAGCTGCTTGAAAAAAGGTCACAGATACGCTTTGAAAACAATGGGGACACTTCTCAACTAGCAAAGTTTGTTGTGTTTCTGTGCATAAGATCTTAAATCTCATTGCTGTCAGTAGCAATGCAGAAAGTTACAAGTCTTGCTTAGTTGCTTACATGTACTACTGCCTTAGATACTGGCAAAGAAAAATTAAAATAGTGAAATTAGAAAGAATTACAAGTCCCCAGCAGTTTTCTTAGGAAACTTGAAGATTTTACCTCTTCCTTTTGATTCTGTCAGCATTCCTGCTACTTTTTCCTGTCATCTGTTTTTTGCTTAATTTACTATTACTGTTGCTCATTGTAATATGAATATGTAACCATGGTAACTGTGATAGTTTTACATTCCATCTAATAGAATACACTTGTTCAAACTGTTCACTACATCTGATAATGTAAAGTCAGTCCTCTGACCTGAGTTTGCCTTTAGCAACCAGGGTATGTGCACATATGTTACAACTCTGGCTTGCAGAAAGAGACAGTACAATTGATGATCTGAAAATATAGCTTGTGAGAATTTTGACTGCACTGACATACTGTTTGACAAACAAATTCTCTCTTGTGCAAGCAATTTAAAAGCAGAAGAGACATTACTTCTGTGGTGGCTACAAGTGAGCTTTTTATAGCCAAGATTTTAAGTCCTTATTGCCTTGAAGTAATACATTACTTATGGCTGTTTTGATCATCTTTTCTATGTCAAGCAATGATTTGGTAAAATCTCATAATTATGAGCTATTTTTTTCGATGTGCTGTATAGAACATGTGCTAGTTTTAAACAGCAGTTGTAAGCAAGCCATGCGTTCTATCTCCCTGAACAATTGAGTGCAGTGAGTATTGGAAGCATACTTTGTATCAACCATCTGCATGATTTCTGATTTTGGTCTTTTTTTCTCCTTTCCCCCGTGGTACATCTTTTGGGTTCTTGTTTGTATTTATCTCCCGAAAAGATAAAATTAAACAAAAATTGGTGGATTAGAACATTGGGATTTAATGAGTGATTCTAACTTTCTGATAAACAGTACTTACAGTTGGGGTTTTTTTAAATATGTAGGAAATCCTTGATTACTTGATATGCTTGCTGTAAATATTGAGGCATTTGTACATCTTGACTCAGGAGCATAGTTTAAAAAAACCTCTGATGTGTTGAACTACAACTGTGAAATTAGTAGCTGACTAAACATTTGCACTGTGATGTACCGCTCAAATTGTTGTACATCATGACATAATGACAAAGTGATTCAGTTGTGGTTTTAATTCAGGTGTTATTATGCAACAATATTAGCACTTTTTGGCCTATGGAAGAGAAATTTGCTTTTTCTCTTCCTTCTGCACATATATCAACATTACAGGTGCTACAGATATTCCTAGTCCCACCAGCAGAGCTAAATATTAAGAAGTTGATCCAATCCATATTGGAATCAATTTCAAGTGAAGTTTAATGAGCTCTTAAATTGATAGACTGAATTATCCTGTTCACTAGAGTCCATCTATGCAGTCCAGAATTGACTGCTTTTATCAAGAGCTTTGGATATTACGTGATTCAGTTTGCTCCTAACTTGCTTTTAAAGCAGTATGTAATTGCAGAAGACCTACTGCAGTTTCCTTCATGCAAAACACTGCAATAGGCTAGTTACATATGACCATCTGAACACCTCCAGGAATTTTGAGCTTTCCTGTCACAGTCTTATATGATTGTTCAACAGAATATTTCTAGTCTGATTTCAAGTTATTCCACTATTTTTAGTCTTGGAATTCAGATTATAAACCAGTTTCCTCTTCACCTGAAATAAAATATGAATTCTCCTTTCACTGTCTTTGTAAAAATTCCTTCTTGGGACAACCATTTAAACCACTGTTACATAATATTGTGCTTGCTATCTGTTTGAGGAGGAAACAAAGCAGTCAGGATGGGAGTTGATAGATCATTTCTTTTCTGATCCTCCGCACTGTTGAGATCAATGGGATAAGAATCTATGTATCAAAACGTATTGGGAGTGTTCTGCTCTGTCTGTTATTCATTCAGTCATCTGTGATTGGAACATAAGCATTGATTGTAATTGTTTAAGCAAAAAGAAAGAAAAATAATAGTGGCCATGTATAAACCTGTCAAAATGTATTTTTATTTTTGAACAAGTATTTCAATCAACTGCATTCATAGAGTTGTTTTTATGTCCATGACATACTATAAAAGATTTTAATAGTATATTTTTTTTTCAGATGTGTGTTACGATGTTTATGGTCTGTCAGTCCAGGTTTCATTGGGTGAAATCCTACCTGTCTTATTGTCATGTCTCTTTTCAGTTATAGGATAAAAACCAGTGGAGCCAGGATTTTGCCTCATTGACTTGGGTGGGAATTTACTAGCCTCTTAGTAGGTCACTTTACATCCATAGTTCTTGGTACAAAGGAATATCACTTGGTAGTGATTAACACGGATTTAATTTGGAGAATGTTTACTCACTTGAGTCATCCAAGTAAAAATTCACTGGCTCAGACCATACATCATTATTGTAGTACTTGAGCGTAGTTGCGTAGAGCTCTGCAGGATCTTTTTACCACAATGATGATAGTACAGTATATTGTGAAAGTAATTGTAATGTGTAATATATAATTACATGTAATGTATAATTATTTCATAATAGAGAATTGTAGGAAGTATTGCAAAGGTAATTAAAATGTTGTTCACTTTTATATTTTTAAATTCCCTGTTATCACCTTTCTTTGACTTATAAACTAAGAAAACTTAATTGTTCTCTAACATAGTATTAAAATGTAGTCTTACTTTATTCTTCATTTTGTTTTGTTTCCAGGTGGAGGCGTAGCTGTTGGAACCCTTCTTCTTATTGGTTAGTATAGAATATATAGATACTTAAAGCCATATTCTGATGTGTTTTGCTCATTTTAATGTATTTATCAAATAACCTGTCTTTTCATTGTTTTTTAAACTCAGACTTAAGAAAGTATAACTCTCAGGCCCCTTCACTTTGGATAGCCTCCAGAGTGGACTGTTGTCTGTTTCAGGAATTACTAGAGGTGGATTGAAACCTTACTTTTAGACAGGTTTGAGCCCCCAAGAAGACTACTGCAGATTTCTGTTTGGAAGCAGGGCATTTAGCAAATTTCAGGACCTTTTAGGAAAATTTTCAAATTATTTAAGATTTTCTAAACTATTTGATTTTCTGTGAGATTCAGGCTGTTTGTCATCACAAAGAGGGTTTTTTTTTTTAATTTTGTTTTGTGAGGAAGCTGTGAAATACAGAATCTTTTAATCTTTTGGTTGCCAGAATCAACTAAGAGAAAGCTGATGGAAGCCCTCTTTCTGTCAGGATGTGGATGAGGCACACTGAGATGATTAAATAGGTTACAACAGAATTCCCTTTGCAGACTACATTGAAATTGGCTGGTACGATGTCTCCATTGCAGTTGAGATGCCCAGCTTTCCCTTCTATTTAAAGTGTAGCAAAGGGGAAGAGGACTATTGTACACGTACATCTTGCCTTCATGTCTGCAGGGTACATACTGGACTTAGAGCCAAGAAACATTTCCCAGGCCCCTCAGTTTAAGCATAGCGGCCAAAACCACAATTGTGAGGGAAGACTAACTTCTTACAAGTTAGTCTTGTAAGTGATTACAGTTTCAGCATATAAGTAAAAACAATTGTTATTGCAGAAGAGAAATTGAAAGAGATACTATCTGATTTGTCACATCAGTTCATTAATCTTGGGCTTCTAAGGATACAAAACTACTTCAAAATGACGTAAGGGCAGAATGGTGATAGAAATGTGGGTGGGGGTTTTTTTTCATATTTTAAATGTTTATCAGATTAATGGTTCTTATGAGAAACTTTCAAGCTTGTTACTTTCCTGGCAGAAAGAACTGATATTACAAGAAAAAAAACGAAAGGTTATTAGAGAAACACCTGTAGTTAAGTGGAAAACATCTGCATCTGTGTTCACATCTTAAATAGTATAACAATTTAAATACTACTTTTTGATACCCAGTTGCTAGAACAGAGAACTAGGAACCTAGGGACAGCAGATCTAGCTCTTAGCTTTCCAGTCACTGCAATTTCTCTGAACTGTTGGACTCTAGAGAGCTGTGTGATTGTTTTCTCCCACTGAAGAAGAGGTAAAGTACCTCAATTTCCTTATTTGTAGGAATGGTGAAAACATATATCACATTGTAAAGCTATTTGAGATACGACAAGCAATGTCTGAGTGCCTATATATTAAGTGCCAAAAATCCTACATTAAAGCCTTAAAAATTAATTCATTATTTTAAGTTAAAACAGTGGATTACAATAGATCGGTAGATTAGAAATTGGTAGGTAAAATCTGGAAGATAAAAAAGGTGTTATTACAGATAAAAAGGCCAGTTTCTCATTGCAAAAAATTGCAAGTGTAGTAAGACACCATTTTGGCTAAATCCTGAGCTTTTGAATGCCTCACAGGTTGTTAAGGATCAGTGCAAAATTGTAAAATAGGAGTATAGAGACAAAATCTGAAAAACTCAGGTACAGAGTAAGATACAACGAGCAGGAATTTTCAATAGTAATACAGATTTTTCTTAAGTACCTCCATAGTTATGAGAAGCCCAAGAGAAGGGCTGGTTGGTTACTTGATGAAGTGGAAAAGCTGGTCATAGTTGATATTGAGAAAGGGGAAAATTTTAAGAATTTTTGTATTAATCTTCACCCAGAAGGAGCGCTGAAATCTCATCACTATCATAATTGGGAACAGTGACTAGATTTCAGCTTTGCCTAGGGAAAAAGCAGACTAATATATGCCTAGGTGGTTTGGGTGGTTTCAAATAGATTGTGTCTGCAGAGTGTTTTAAGAGCTTGCTGATGAAGTGTTAGGACCATTAGTGTTTATGAGAACTGGTAGAGGACAGTGAAGGAAAGAAAGAACTGGAAGCTTGGAAAATACAAATACAGTTTCTATTTTTGAATGCTGTTAGAGGAGTTGCTGAATTGCAGTCGTTTAACCATAGTTCAAAAGAAAACAAGGATTCTGGTGCGTTGACCTTGGCTGGATGCCAGGTGCCCACCAAGCTGCTCTATCACTCCCCCTCCTCAGGTGGACAGGGGAGAGAAAAATATAATGAAAGGCTCGTGGATCAAGATAAGGACAGGGAGATCACTCAGCAATTACTGTCACGGGCAAAACAGACTCGACTCAGGGAAATTATTTTAATTTATTGCCAATCAAATCAGAGTAGGGTAATGAGAAATAAAACCAAATCTTAAAACACCTTCCCTCCACCCCTCCTTTCTTCCCAGGCTCAACTTCACTCCCAATTTCTCCACCTCCTCCTCCCAAGCAGTGCAGGGGGACGGGCAGTGGGGGTTGTGGTCAGTTCATCACACATTGTCTCCACTGCTCCTTCCTCCTCACACTCTTCCCCTACTCCAGCGCGGGGCCCCTGCCATGGGAGACAATCCTCCACAAACTTCTCCAACGTGAGTCCTTCTCATGGGCTGCAGTTCTTTACAAACTGCTCCAGCATGGGTCCTTTCCACATGTCCTTTCCACGGGGTGCAGTCCTTCAGGGGTCACAAGTCCTGCCAGCAAACCTGCTCCAGCGTGGGCTCCTCTCTCCATGGGGTCACGGGTCCTGCCAGGAGCCTGCCCCAGTGTGGGCTCTCCATGGGGTCACAGCCTCCTTCAAGTGCATCCACCAGCCCCGGTGTGGGGTCCTCCATGGGCTGCAGCTGGATATCTGCTCCACCATGGACCTCCATGGGCTGCAGGGGGACAGCCTGCCTCACCATGGTCTTCACCACAGGCTGCAGGGGCATCTCTGCTCCGGTGCCTGGAGCACCTCCTCCCCCTCCTTCACTGACCTTGGTGTCTACAGAGTTGTTGCTCTCACATATTCTCACTCCTCTCTCCCAGCTGCCACTGCAGAGCAGTTTTTTTCCCCTTCTTAACTGTGTTATCCCAGAGGCGCTACCACCATTGTTGATGGGCTTGGCCTTGGCCAGTGGCAGGTCCATCTTGGAGCCGTCTGGCATTGGCTTTGTCGGACATGGGGGAAGCTTCTAGCAGCTTCTCACAGAAGCCACCCTTGTAGCCACCCTGCTGCCAAAACCTTGCCATCCAAACCCAATACAAGGATGTAAGTAGCAGCTGGTACGTTGAATAATCTTTCTGTATGAGATAATGAACTTGTGGATAGAGGATAAGCAGGACATGCCGTTTATCTTCCCTTTAGTAATGCTTCTGACACTACTTCAAATGGCATTCTCATGATCAAAGCTAGGAACCATACTCTGTCTTCATTTCTAATATGCATTCTTGATGTTTACAATGCAAACTAGCTTCACAACTTAAGAGATTGCCATTGCATCGTTCCCATTATATCCTTCTTGATCTTCTGAAGTAGGCTTTTTACTTCCAAGAAGTTTAGTCTCCTGATCACTTGAAAGTATTTCTAGTAATATTGTTTAGAATTCATTGGCATGAAATTTATGCAAAGGCAAAAACATCATGTCTCTAGTGATAGGCACCAGTAGGCTAGCAGCTGTTCAGAGTGTGGCTTTTCAGCCTTAAAGATTTAATCAGTAATTTTCAATCATTTTCTGAAAGGGATGAAAACGTTGTGGTCCCAACATTTTATCTGTGTTTACTTTCACCGTGGAATGAGAGCCATCACTTGGGAGACTGCAGTTGTATCTAGAATTTTGGTTAAATGTTTTGAATTGTTGTAATATTTTGAATTAGTCTTATCACTAAAGAACCTAACAGTGAGATTTGGGGACAACTTATTTGAAATCTGGTTTAGCCCCTATTGGGATTACATCACGTTACCTTTTGTTGATACAAGGCTCATGTGAACCTGCACTAGAGGCTGAACAGTGTTTTCTGCTTGTGAGCAAGGTAATTGCTCTTATTATGGCTTGTTGTTACTTTAAGGCTAGTTTTTATTTCTATATTTTATCCATCATTAGAGACAGGTGTTGCTGTCTCACTGAATCTTAGAAAATCTTGATTTTTACATAAAGTGTATAAATTAGTGTATGTGTATGTGCAGATTAAGTAATTTGAATAGTTGCCTGCCAGAAAAAGTAACTGACATTACCTAATTCCATATAAGCCACCATTTGTGTAATGGCTACCATTTAAGTTCAGATTTTTTGAGAAAACTGAATTGATACAGCAGTTCGCTATTGCTGAAAGAAGTTGTCCAAATCCTTCTCCCCATTCTTGGCTGTGCAATTGTGTTGTTCTTTGAGCTGGTGCTAGTGCTTTTCAACTCTCAGCTCTCCCAAGTTGACAGAAAACTCACCCAGTTGAAGAGTGGAGACTTTTCTGTCTGTGTAGTGACCCAAGTCAGCTCACTAACATGCGAGATGAGTACCAGAGCCAGCACAAGGGAAACGAGGACTGCACAGTGAGGACTAGGAGAGAAAGTAGATGGCCTTTTTCAAGGCAGAAAGTGCCAGTTAAGCTTAATTTTCTCATGAAGTTTCACCCAACTTTCTGGGAATTGAGGAAAAATGATAGAAGTTTTATCTCTTACTGCTTTCAGTGAAGATCTTACTTTTCTCTCAGTTTGAGAAGAGCTGCCATCTTGCTCTGGACAAAGGAAGAAGAAGAAAAATGTTCGAACCTATCATATTTCACACAGATCAGAGATTATGAAACTAGATGAGTTTTCTTTTGTCTTCCCATTACACTATTCACTGCCCCTTCCAGTAGATGAACTGGGTGGCATCAAATGAACCTTCTAGCTGGAAAATTGTCATTAAACAAAAGAAGGTTGTTCTTCAGATGGTATGCAATTAAGTGGTGGAATACTTCACCATAGGGTGTTGTGGCTGTAAAAAAAAAAATCATGGTCTCAGTGGGAAACTGGGCAGCTTGATGGAAGAGAAAGCTGTTTGCATTACTAGGTTAGTGGATGCCAAGTCCAGCTAGGGAAGTCCTTGAGCTACCAATGGTGGGAGGCTGAGCAAGTACTTGGGTGAAGCATCACATTGGCTTGTTCAGTTCTTATCAGCTCTTCCTAAATACCTGCTTTTGGCTAGTGTTGAGCATAGGGTTAGCTATCCATTTGACCTGATCTTAATGGCACCAGATGAAGCAAGTACAAAGGCAGTGAGCTTTGTGTTCTAATGAAAGAGATGACAAGACTCAATGATTTGAAAATGATAGGATTTTTACCTCAATTTTTTTTCCCCTCCTCTGAGTGCATAGCTGCCAATACTCAGTGGTGGGTTTTAATTTACTTATCCCCTATGTTGGTTGTTTATTTGTGATCTGATATTAAACTTAGCTTCACAGAACCACAAAGGAGAATCTCTCTTTTAGATTTAAAAGCTAATTTTTTTTTCCCAAATAAGACTTACCATATATTATTTTGAAACATATAATTATGTACAAAAAGTCTTAAAGTAAGAACTATATTTATTCATGAGTCATTAGTCTAAAAATTTTTAGACTAATTTTTATAGTTGGTGCAGGTAGAATTGTAACTGCATTGTTAGAATATCCTGTCAGTATACAAAAAAATTCTGTCATGAGATTAGTCTAGGCAAGCTTAATATTATACAGGATTGAAGCTGTCAGTGATAAACCTCCTAGGAAGATCTTTCTGCGTTGTACTCCAAGTGTTATAAAAAGGTTAAATTCTTCCCCCTTCCTTCAACATTCTCTAAGGCAAGAATAAATTGCATTACTTTTAGCTTAGCTCCCTTTGCAAATTAAATGTTCATCTTCATTATTTGACACATTATCTTGGTTAATTTAACCAAATAATAGTAGATTCAGGGTATTAAAATATTTATTTTAACTGTTGTGTTCTGAAGATGTAGTAATGGCACAGGTTACTTGGTAAGACTGTAAAATATTGTTTGAAATATAAGCACACAATTTTTTTAAACTTAATTCATAATAAAGAGCATCATGATTTTCAGTTGAACTTAATTCTGTAATATATTCTTTTGACAGTGTTTTATTTATGTGAGAATTAGAGAGTTGAGGCACGTGGTAGTCTCATGCAAGATCCTAGCTACTAGAGGAACTTGAAACTTCCTGGGTTTTGTTCATATAGCAAGAATGTTTTGGATTTTAACTAGTACTTTAATTTCAAAAGATCTTGCTGTACTGGGTTTATAAGAAGTGCTAAAACAAGCATTCTGACTCTGCGTGAAATGAAATTTGAACACTATCAAAACAGTTTGTTCAATATGGATGTGAGATCACTTGTTTGTTGTTTCATCTTAAAGTGCTCCAGAAGATTAGCTTTCGAGAAGAATCTCCGCTTTCAAAACAAATAGTATAGCCGTTGATTAAGCACACTCCTTTCCCCCCTTCCCTCTCCGATGTACTTCAACCTGTTGTTATGTCTATTTTGGCAGCCTCAGGAGGAGTTTCCAGGAGGATGTTATTTTGTTTTTTAAATATAAGCCTTGTTTATATAACCCATTCTGCACAGTGAGTTACAGCACACTCAAGTAGGTCTGTCCTGGGTGTCCTATAAGAACCTATTCTTACATACCTTTAAGATGCTCTGGTTTTGACAAGGTCATTGATGGCTAAATGTTTTAAAGATTATCAGTAGGAGGGTTTTTGTTGGTAGCTGAGGTCAATTATTAAAAGTTAAAGTTGTCTGGTTAAAAGCAGGTCTCTACTTGTACATTCTAAGCCTCGAAGCAGTTTCAGCTACTTTAATTAGCTACTATTATTTTTGTTAGACATGCAATTTAACCTGACTGGTAAGAGCTCTCTTCACTTGTCAATATAATTGAGTTTATCATCTTTTTAAAGTTGAAAAAGATAATCTCCAGAGAGGTACAAAACAGTGATTTGCTAAATATAATTCTACAAAATACAAGTTACCAGAATTCACCTTCCTGAAGTATGGCCAAATGCCAAATATTGTAGCTTATATGTTTGACAACTCCGTTTTGGCATGTGCTAATTAAATGCAAGTGACACAAAGTATATCCCCTCAAGCTTAGTAAATGTGGACATTAGTAAAGTATCTTTTAAATGGAATTTCAGATTATTAAAATAATCGCATCTTATAACCTGCAGCAATTCAGAGAGATCTTTCATAGCTACAGAAAGACACACCTTAGGTCACAGTACCATACTGTGGAACTATCTGGTGAAAAAATGATCAATACTGATAGGCTATGACAGGCTTTTGGCAGCTTTAGGGCAACCTGTCTAGACTTCGTACAGAGAAAAAAAAATAAGCTATCTGTACATTACATTGTTGCAGTCTTATATTTTTCCTCTTATAGCTCTCATCATTTTAAGCAATTATACTACAAATTATCTCTGGAGTTTTTCAAGACCTTCATGCCATTTAATATACTGATGTTTAAAAGTCAGCTATTATAAATATGATCTCTACGTAGTTGTTACCTTATGGTGGATTTTGTTCCTGACTTTTTGTTGCACTTCAAGTTATAGTGCTTCTTCTCCATCCCTCTCTTGGAACGTGAATACCTCTGTGCAGAGGGAGCGGTTATGGCTAGAGATTTTTTTCTTAAGGCCACATGTTTACCTATCAATTTCTATAATTACATGAAATTTTTGTCCTTAGGTTTTATATAAATTATATATTTACAGTGCCTCACTGGTATCTGCTCTCTTTGTTTTCTGTACCCTAGCTAAACTCCAGTGCCTTAAAATTTTGTGTCTAATTCTATGTGCCACTGATTTCTCAGAGTAGTAGCTACAGACAGTCCATGCACAAAGGTGTTGAGAATGTCTCTTATGTGTTCAGTAGCCTATACAGTGTAGGGGTGAAAAGAGCCATAAATAGAAATTGGTCTTTGTCCTTAATTTTCAACATGGTTATATGTTGGAATTCATTGCACTGATCCCGACAATACTGCTTTTTCTTCATGACTATTCAAGCCATGAAAGCATGCTGTTGTGGAAAGAGACCAATGGATAATGATCACAATAAACTATTTTATTTATGTCCTTATCTGTAGGATCAGAAGAGGTTTTGTCCTGGAGACAATATGCATAACTTCTAGGTAAATAATCTCTTTTCCTTGTATAGTTTTACGCTTCACTAGTTACTCACCTGCTACTTAGCTGTAGAACACTCTTTGTTCAAAAAGAATCAGAGAAAGCTGTGGACTGTTGTGTGACTTGCGGTGACTGGACCCAGAAAAGAGTCTGCAGCTGCAAGAGTCTTATTTGTTTATGTGCCTTATTAGCTAGAAGTAAAGTTCACAATGAAGGCTGCTGACAGGACAGCTCTTTAGTATGGAGACTAAGAATAAAGATTTGGGCCAGGCTTCTCTTAAGTATTTGGCTGACTAAAATGCACTTAAGTGTTAGTTCCTACGCATACAGAATGGAGGTGGTTCTTTTGGATGTGGGTGTAATTTGGGAAAGTAAAGGTAACAGTTGAGAATTTATCTTAGCCATCAAAATAGTAAGTCCAAGCGTTATCAGAAAACAAATATACTTCAAAGTATTTCATTCGATTTATCTATGAAAGTAATCAGTGAGCTACTGAAGTACCTGTGCTAAATGATTTGGTTGTTTATTTACAAGAAGAAAGCTGTACTCCTATGGTTTTGAATAGTAACGTAACTATTGAAGCCGGGGTACAATGGATGCTATCAGAAAAGCCCCATATGGGTGCACTTTAGATCTTTTGAATACCACAAAAGTTTAGTGACCTAGAAATGAATCAATAAAAAGCCATCCTCTATCTGACAAATTGAAGAACTGAGGGATTCTTACAGATGCATTGACTTTAACAATTCAAGATACACTGTTTGTAAAGGCTTTCTAAGACACATTTAATCCTTAGAGTACTGTAGCTGACTATGAGGTGTTTTATATTTAGATCACACTCCAGTAGTTCATTTCCTATTTTTACTGTAAGTTTACTATTATGAAAATCAATGTAAGAAGACTAAAGGAAAGGCTAATGCTACAAGGATGTGTCCTTACACTGAATGTAAATGGTTTTAGTTTGCTAAAGAAAATTCCTTATTGTTTTGCAAAATATGTATTGGAAGGGTATGGCAGTGTAAGAACCTCTCTAGTCCTGTTATATTACAAATAAGTCTATCACTCAACAAAATGAGTTACAATCTCGGATAGGTCAGTAAAAGCGTTTATGTCTCTGTTCCCCATTGCTTCACCTCTGTAGTTTCTTTTAACATTTCAGCATTTCAAATAAAATTTGAGTAAAAATTCTTCTTAACTACTACAGTGTTATTTCCTCTTAGTTTAGTTAAATAATCATCAACACACAGTGTGATTTCTTACATTTATCCACAGTTCTGTGGAGTTTCTGTATTATGTTTGGCACAAAATAGAGCATGTTATTTACCTTCTAAGGAATATTTAATATCAAAATGATGATCCAGAAAGACACTCTGTATAGTTGCATGCACATACGCAAACCATAAAATACTTGGACTAAATGAGATATTGGCTTATACTCCATTAAATCTCAGTTAAGTCCCGTCCATATGCAATACAACTCAGTGTTTCTGTTCCTCAAATGGTGAAGAAGGTGAACTTTAACCTGTAGATAAAAACTAAGAAATCAAGATTTTTAATTCACCAAGGATGACGTAAATGTTACAGCTGAGGATCCTTCCAGAGCACCTGACTAGTGTTCCTTTTCTTCCTTTGTTCCAAGGAGGGGAGGTCTAACAAAATTGTCTCCCTCCACTGAGATTTGCTGCAGTGATGTGATTATATGGGAGGCTTGGCGGCTTCTTTCAGGAAGCTCAGACAATTAAAAAAAAAAAAAAATTAATAAGTAGATATCATGCTGTCACTTTGATTTCTAGAGGGCTTTGGTTCTTAAATTGAGAGCTTCATAGGTGGAGATTAGCACATGGAAGTCAATATACTGTGAATAATAAAGTGCCAATATACTGCAGTAAGCAACCAAAGCATACATAACTAGAGAGCGCCAGCATTTAGAGGGCAGGAGCTGTATGTGTTCCTGGACTCCAGTTATAAGGGAGGATTACTCTGCATATGGGTTTTGTTTTCCTCTTGTTGAAGCAGTTTAAGACCTAAGCAGGTTCCAAAGACTATATTTACAAAATAAGACTGTAATACTTCTTCAAAACTTTAGATAGTGTCAGTTCTACTTTTTGCTTCTGCAACTGTAGTGCTTCAGTTTTGTCTGAATTGAGTCTTGTCTCCATCTTAGTCTCATACATGAATCTACATCCTCAGTCACAGCACAATGTATGGAGCTGGGTTACTAGGAAAACAGGTCTTCAGCAACACTATTAATGGCTTTTTAAGCATGCGAGAGTAAACTATATAAAATACTTAATTAAGAGCTCCAAACTTTCAAGGAAATGGCAGTTTGTGATTCTTTTGTAATGCTTTTGGAAATCAGTCCTCCTGAAATTTTCGTAAGGAACCCAGCGCTGTCAGCAGTAAGCTTCTGTCAGTACTGTACTTTTCACGCTACTGATCTGTCCCTATGTTTCACTAGACTGTTATTTTTTAAAAAGATAAATGTGTTACTGGAAGTACATTAGAAGGCTAATATGGCCTACTAAGCAGGTTAACCATATCAAAGGTAAATTATATTAATACAATCTGAGTTCTTAAAGCCCTCAGACTCTACAATAAACTGGATATATCAATGGCTAGTACTAGTAGCAATAGTGGTGTAATTGTTGTATTCCCTTTGGTTTATTTGGATGTCCAGTTTTACGTAACTTCCTGTCTTAGCAACTGTGTTATGAAGCATTTTTCTCAGTCTTGAAATGTTGCTTTGGAGTCACTTCTAGTTCATTTCTTGGGTTTAATGAAAGGGAAACTTTTAAATAAGTATTTCTCATTAATAGCAAAGTAGGTAGTCTTGACACTATAGGGATTGTTCTGAAGAAGAAAGAAATGAAAGAAATAAATTTTCCAAATTTTAAGTGTATAGCTTTTACCTTAAAAAAAGAAGTATCCTAAATACTAAATTTAAACATGAAATAAAAAAAGCAGGAAATAAATTCTATTTTGCCCAATATCCCATGGAGGATGGGGAGTATCTCTGGGAGAACTGTTCCTTCTCCAGTGAATTTGAAAACTTGTGGTTTGAATTTCTTTCTCTTATTAATCTAAGCACAGAAAGTGTCAATACTTGTGGATGATACTAGGAGTGTAGTAGTACAATGCTATTTTTCTGTGATTTGTTTCGTAAGTTTCCCCATTGCTATTAATGTTCTTTCTCCTTTTTGATATACATCTCCTTTCTTTCTTTCCTCCCGCTCTACTTCATTGGTTCTCTTTGACTCTTAAGCTCCAAAACATACTATTCTGGTACATATCAAAGTTATATTCTTTCTGTTTTCCTTCTTTAGTATTTTTTACAAGTCAGATATGAATGACAACTTTGTTGTTGGTTTTGTGTTTTTTCTTTTAATATTTTCATATATGATTTATAATGGGGAGGAAAGTGTTTCCAAGTCACACCAAGAATGGATTAAGAGTCTTGTTGGTTCTGTACAAAGAAAAATCTCTCTCTCTCTATTTTTCTGTCACAACATCCCTGTGTATTATCTTCCAGCACCCAGATTAACAGATGAAAAAATGAAACCTTACGTTGTTGCATTTACTTTTCTCCTAAACAAAATATTTCAGATGTCTTTCTAAATAAATGTCAGAAATATGTTGTTCCAAAGGGCATGATCAAAAATTTTACTGGACAATTAATCATGTAGCTATATTGTTAGGAATTTTTTTTTGCTAGCATTAATATTGCTATTGTTTGTATTTCCTACAAATAAAGAAAATCAGCGATGGTTCAAATTCAGTTGTTATTTACTTATTCACTTCCCCCATAGTTTTGAGTTATGATAAGTTTTAGTTGTATGAAGCTCATTAAGACTTTCTAATTCTGGTAGTTTCTGATACTTAACTTGCAACAAAGAAGCTGAAGGAAATATTATCCTTTCCGAAGTTAGTGGGAGTTTGTATTTTTATTTCAGTAGGCTAGTATTCACAATGTCAGTTAACAAGTAGTGTCTCACTTCTTAAACTATAAGTTCATGTGTCTTTTGAATGTGTTTGTGATTTTGCTCTGGTTAGCTTTCAAAAATGGCATTGCAAATTGTCTATTTTTCTAATATATCCATTTGTTTTGCCTATTTTTGTAGTTCTCACAGTTTTGAAAGGAATGCAGATGTAAGAATGTCTCTGTAATAAATGACACCTTTATACAGCTTCAGCATGCCAAATATGATTAAATCTTGAAAAGCATCAATTAAGAGATATTTTAAGCAAGTTGATTAATATGTTAAGCATTAAGAATATAAATATTAACACAGTTCTCCTAAATGTACAAAACCCCTTCCCATTAAACCATGATTTCGGTAATCTTAATTGATACTTATGGGAAACCTTGTTAGGAAGATAACACTATTGCTGTATCCCATCCATATCTTAGAATCAAATACATGATTGAGAACTATTTCTCTGGCCTGAAAAATTAGGAATACAATATTATCAAGCATTATTTTTAAAGCTTTGGAATCATATTTTACCTATTATCTCTGTCGTACATTATATACTCTAGGAGGTAGACCAAACGAGAGCTTTTATAGTGTTGGGAAAATACAGGTGGGTGATTTATCTAACAAAAAAGAAAAAATTCCAACCATTCTTGTTTTCACAGAGGAAGATATATATGGTCTTTACTCCAATTTGTTGTTCAAGTATTTTCTCGCAGAGGGAGTTGTCTGTGGACATGACTTGTTTGTTGCTTCTGCTAAAGAGCATCCTGACAACATCTTAAAGGTAAAGAAGACTCATAGCTTTTGACACGTAAAGCTGTAATCTCTTGCTGAATTTAAATACCTTTTAAAGTGTATATATTGTGGAGTAAGAAATTAATTAATCTTGATGTTTCATAAGAGTGTGTTGGGATGTGCAGGAGTATTTACTCTAGCCAGATTTGGGAATTAAATTTAGCTCACTAGCCTCTGTCTACGGACAATGGAATAAGATCCTCTCAAGGCCAAATCAGGCTAGGAGCCTGCTTATCCTTTATTTTGATTATGGACGAAAACCAGACAGACTAGCTGGCTTAGCTGAATAGATTGAGTAAACTCAACTGTTTACAGTTTCCACCTGCCTATTAGGAAGAGTAGTTAAGCTGCTTCCAATATATTGTGGTGGAAACCATGTACAATTTATGTAGATATTTATTGTAGTTTCCTATAGAAAAGAAAAATAACGTTTAACATCTTTACAACTTCCTTTACGCATACTTTTCATTCTGACTGTCTTTTTTCTACTAGGAAACATGGTCAACTTTGGATCAGGTCATATAGAAAGGTTCCTTTCAGACTCCACTGAGCTCCTAATCAAATACTGATAGTTTCTGTTATTATTATATAAGGGAAAAAGCCTGATCAACACTGCAAAAAAAGCTGAAGTGTGAGGATAATCTTACAAAATTTCATTAAATATTTTATGTCTTTCTAAGGCTGCTTTTTTCTAATATCAAAAGTAACATATAATTTACTGATTACTTCTGCATCAAGTGAAGTCTGGCTATTTCCTTAAGAGTCTTCAGAGACTGTTTCTGGACAAAATGATTACTTTTCTTTTTTCCTACCTAGTGATGGTAGATTCTATGCCTTATCTATTCAATATGATCTTCAGTATTCAGGAAAAAGTATATTCTTAATGAAATGATATGATTGTGGTTATGAAAAATCTAATATTTTTTTTTATGATCTTGAACCTAAAGAGGGTTCGTTTAGGGGTGAAATTTTTATCATTTGTTCTTGTGGTTTAGAATATAGCCTAAACAAATAGGTTGGAAGTTGATTGTAAAGTATGAATTACATAAGAACGTGATATATTTTTTAATAATATTTGTTTTTAAATAACTGATAATCAAGTCATTGACTTTCTGACCGTACAATACATGATCACTGCAGTTGTTTTTCTCATCAAAATTAAATTATTCAAATGAATATTTGTATTGCATTGCATTAACATTTCTTAAAATGGAGTAGCTAACATACATTTTATTCTTCTTTCATTCACCTTTGAATCAATTGTTCAGAGCATGTCATATTTTTCCTAGCTCCTGTTCTTTATGCTTTCGCAAGTTAATCAACAGACATTGTTACATACTTCTATCCTTCTTGTACCAGTTTGAGTTTGTGGTCAGTTCGTTCGATATGACTTATTGAGCCCTGTTGTCTGATTTGCATTACATTTTCCTTCGTACTTTTCAGAGGCAGACACTAGGTAATAATGCTGCATTCCTCTGTTGTAACTCGATAGTGGTGTTACTGTAAGAGATTATAAATGGATGGACAATATTACTACAGGAAAGTTGAGGCAAACGTAATTTTGGCTTGTTTCCTTCCTCCGTTTGTGTGGTTATATATCCAACAGTACTCTTGTCTATGCTTTTCTACTCTTACCTTGACTATTCAACACTTCCTTTGCTTAACAGACAAGACACAGTAGAGTTGATTTCACCGATTTGTCTTGCAGTCTTGAAATTGCTTCAGTGAAGTAACCCTGTATATGCTAGACGTCAATCTAGAAAATTACGTACTTTCACGCTTGGAAAGCTTAGACACTTCTTGAAATGCTAATATGTGTTACGTAAAAAACATTATTGCCTCACCTGGAAAAAGTCAATCTAAGACTGGCATTGGCCACAGTTGGATCTCCCATAGAGGTAGAGGAATTTTCCCTACAACTGTCTCACTTGACTTTTAAAAGAGAGGACATTCAGATGCTTCAAGAAGTCCTCTCCTGTCATAAAAATGAGCTGTTTGGGATTTGGATGTCTCCACCAAGTCAGGATTTTAATATAACATATCTGACTGTTGAATAACATTGCATTTTATTTGATGACATTAGTAATTAATTTATTTTCAGTATCTGATTGGACTGTATTCTTTACTGGAAAGGCAACATAGATTTGGTACATATCAACCAGAATTATACACTTTATGATTGTTTTTTGTTTTATAAAATTCAAGCATGGATTCAATATATTCTATAGCTAACATTCTAGTTAACTGGTATTTTACATAAAGGCAGTTCCTTAACTGCCTTATGTCCATATTGTGTGGTCAGTCTATTTATACATTCAGTTCTCTGCTGAGATGCCATAATTGCCCTATTCTAATTTTATGATGTGATTGGAAGTTTCTTGAACCTGTAACCAAGACAAATATTGCTGGTAGTAGGAAGGGGAAAAGACATTCTTATAGACCATAATTATCTTGAAATTGTGTATAACTAAAAGACAAGCAGAGGATAAAAAGCCCTGATCAGCTGCCTAAGATATATTATATTACCACCCACCAATTTATCCATCATCCTTTGAAAACATATTCATGCCTTTTGTAGTCAAAGCTCCTTCAGGAAATTGGCATTAAAACGTAATGCTGAAAAATTATACACCTCTGGTAAAATCTACAGAACTATATACATGCTGTTTTTCAGAAAGTATTTTAAACATTTTAGAGCATTTCTGTTCCATCTATATTCTTCAACAAAAGGCAACTTTTTGCTATAAGGGCATAAGAACTGGGAATAGTGTACAATATAGGAAGTAGTACGGTATACTTCTGTGATCAATCATAAAATAAAACCGATTGCATTGGTAAATGGAAAACTAATTTAATAATAAAATGACTGAAGGAAACATTATATCTTAACATTCCATTCTCAGTACCATACCTCATTAAGTTTAGACTACAAATTATGAAAGGCTGTTATGTGCTCAAGCTTAAAAACAAAGAGAAACTAATAAAATAGATGGATATTTTTCTTGTATCTATTTCCGTAACTTCACTGTGTTTAGTGGCTATATTGTTTTTATAATTCAGCACTCTAAAGTTAATGCCAGCTATTTTGAAGTTGCAGGTAGTGTATGTGTTTGGGAATGGAACATACAAATTTGAGTATATGGTTATATTTAGTACAGAGGAAATCTCAACTTAAACACTGTTACACTTTTTGTAAGAAACAGCAAGCAAGGGGTTTGAATATTTCCTTGAACATCACTGTAGCCAAAATTAGAACAGGCTTGCATCCACTCCAAGTTAGGCTGGGTACCAAACTGACTTCTGGAAGCTGTAAAAATACAGTAACTATATAACAGCTTAGTTCTTTACACCCATCCTTCTTGTTAGGGCCAAGTTATGGTTCCAGTCTTAAAACAAACAAACAAAAAAAAAAAACCCAACTGTATCTGTGGTGGCTGCATTTCTATATTTCTCGCTTTTCCTACTTCAGATTTGTCACTAAAATTCTAGAACTACCTAAACTGCCTATATAAGAATTTCTTTGCCTTTTTTCCTGAGTAATTATTTTATCTAGATCTTGGGGGGGAACTGCTTCCCACAAGTTTTAACTGGCAAATATAATCCATTTTTTTCCCATTATGAGCTCATCTTGGCAATAAAGAGTGCTCTCTGTTAAGCTGCTTTTACTGTGGAGCCTGTGCAACGTTTGTCTCAAGAGGAAGACTTACTGGTTATGATACATGCTGGGAAACAGAAACCAGCATCCCATGAAGCCCAGCAATTTCCCTGTGGGATCCTGGCTGATGTTACCTCAATCACCATTGGGAACCCAAGAGCCTGAGGTGGAAGAGTGGGAGGTCCAGAACTGCTTTCTAGAGCTGCATCTGTTCATCTCCTGTGGAAAAGTTGAAGAACGCTTTGTGTGATGGCTGCATTTTTATGGATTTTCTGTTTTCAAGCTGGAATTTTATTTCAGGATTCTTCTGGACTCTGTTGAGATTGCCTTTTGGAGACTCTCTTACAAGAAGAGAGGATAAAGAGCACATCCTTCAAGAAAAACCACCTTTGACATAGTCTCTGAGCCTGCTACTTATGGAGGGGATGCTTTTCCTACCTCTGCTGTAGAGGATAGTCTTCTTAGAAGGAACTACATTCCCAAAATTCTACCCCCAATCAAGTCCTTTGAGGCTTACCGTACCAAGGCATGAAGCAGTATTTACCTTGTACATCTGGTGTCATTGTACTTCCAAGTTTGAAAATGAACAATGTGCAAACAGTTTGCTCTCTGGAGAGCTACACAGAAGATTCTCTTGAGCAGTAAAGCCCTTAGTGTGCCCATGTATCAGATACACAGCTTCACTGTGTTTGCTAGACATACCCTGAAGTCAAGTCAGTCAGGAGAAACCACGCTAGTGTTCTAGGGAACCACAGTGAAAGAGAAAAATGCAGCATCACGTGGTGAGGAAGCTGGGAGGCGCATGTAGAGAAGTATAATGGTTTATTAAAAAAAACAATAGGGACAAGATTAAAAAAAACCTTCAGGAACAAGTTTTTTAAAAATTCCTACCAAACTGAAAAGATCTCTAAAACAAAAATGAAAGTATATTTTAAATACGGCATTTTGCTTATGTCAGTCATTTGGAAAAGATGGAAAAAATTCCACCTCCAACAAGCTGGTTATACTGAGCGGGCCTGAAGAACAGCAAGTGCACACTTACTCTTTTCCCACTGAAAAGATGAATGCAGAAGGAATCTAGCAAAATGCACTTTTGTTATTTCCAGGGTTATTTAAAAAAACAACAACAATAAAAAACCTGCTGAGCTTCAGTCTTGTATTACTGTGTAAGCAAACAGCCCCTTGAAAGAAAGCATAGCTGTCTACATGGACTTTTTTATTCCAGTAAAGTACATTCAACCATGATGCTTACATTTTTCCCTCATAGATATGACTTAAACATTGTTTTGTCAAAAGGAAGAATGCAAACCTGGAAGAAATGATCAGGCGTCCATTTTCAAAGAGCACTATTCTAACTCCTTCGTGTCTCTTCGCTATCTGGTGTTGTGAAAGAAGCTGCGTATGAATGCGAGAGGCATTTTTTCTGTCATCTGACATTTTTAGATGCTACATAAAGAAATTAAAAGCATAACAACTTGAAAGGTAAATGTATATACGAAAGCAGGCCTACATTCCTATTATCCTTTTTTTGCCCAATTGTACTTTCAAAATACATGAGCTTGTTATAGTGATTCAGCTGCTGCATGCTGTTAGATGTTATCACTTAATACACAGAAATCCAATTACAGTTATGGCACTAATGAACTTTCCTACCACCTTTTTTCTCTCTTTCTGAAGTAAAGATAGCCTTGTGGCACAAAGACTAGCGTTGACGCTAACCCTGGCAGCTGTCTCAGAGTTTGAAAGTTCCTGTGAAAAATCTAGTTTCTTTAATATATAGCTCATCTGTTTACTTTTCTTGCGTGCATGTTGGGTAAATGGAATATCTGTTTTACATATTTCTGTATTAAAATGAAATGTTTTAATTATATTGTAATATAATTTTCTGCATTACAAAACTGTGTTATAAATTTGACAGAGAAGTTGTATGGGTGTGAAAGAGGATGCTGGAAAAAAGCAATCGCTTCTGTTTAAAAAGAATGAAATCCTTTTAAGCAGTACCCACGCTGGGAACTCTCTAAAGTGTAAAGCTTAGTCTTTGTCAAAAGTTCAGACCAATCTAATAAAAAGATTTTCCAGACCCAGAGGAAATAAATGTTTGGCTTAAATTTCAGGTTTCCTATCTACCAATCCTTGGCTGTTTGTTAGGGTATTTTCTTTGATGATCTTAGTTATGAAATTATGTTTGTTTTTAAACACAGGTCTTACTTAGCCTGTTAAATGTATCATAAAAGTAGTAGCTTAAAAAACCCAAATGTTTAGGCTTCAGTGTTCACAAATAACTATTTTACAAGTCTAGTTGGTAACTTTGTAGAACTGATTTGTTCAATTAATGGACTAGTGCTTTCAGTGCTCATCTCTAAAGGTGTTCATGAATAATATAGTTATTATTAAATCTGTTTAGGCCAGTGCATTATACACTGCAGTATATTTTACAGAATTTTGGACAAGGGCACAAGTTTCTTCACATTACTTTTTTTTAGTATGTCATTCTCTTTTTTGTTGTATTTATCTTTTACTTACGTAAGCATTGTGAACTGGTTCAGAAAAAGATGAAATAAAAAAAGTCATCTAATCTTCTCATATGCATTCCTGGGTTTCAGTGTTGTGAAATGGAGCCATAGTGCAAAGAAGTTATAGCAAAGAGTTCTATGACTTGACTGTAGGGTTTACGTCTGCGTATGTGAAGTAGAGAATATATTCTCACGGGTTAAAAAAAAAATACCCCTTAGAGTAGTTTCAATTAACCTTTTTTATTTCATAAAACAGGAATATTACTTCCCTTTTCTCTTCACACAATTCTCGTTTATCCTGGGTTGACATCCATTTGGTCCTTTTGAATGTCAAAGAAAAATTTCTGTAGAACAGCCTTACCTGGAGATGGAAATAAATTGTTGTACAAGGGCCACTGAAAGGAGAAAAATTCTGTATCCAGTCATTTGTGTTCTTTAACAATAGACCTTGTCTTCACAAGTGTTTACAATCAAAATAGAATCCTCCCCCCTTTTGGGAGTAGGGCCCTTTAAACTGACATTTATATAATACATTATTGAAAAGAAAATATTTACCCTTCCTGACTTACCATCTGGTGTCCTTTAAATACTAAAAATTAACATAATGGAAAAGAGCCTTAAATTCATGTGAGTTTAAACTATTTGAATATTGTTGCAATTAGAGATCAACAGTGAATTGTGTTGCCTTTAATATTTTTTTATTTCACATTTCTTTAATCATACCTGTGATGATATTGTATTGCAAAATAGTTGCATAAAACCCATGTGAACAACATATTTATTGATACATAAATAGATAATGTTTTAAATTCTTAAGTACTATTAATTATACAGTTATTGAAACCCGTGAGGATCAAAGGATTTTGTATAAGAGGGATTTCACATACAGCTTGGATTATGTTGCTAAATAATAGCACAGTAGTACTTCTTTAGCATTGTAAAATAGCTTAGAGAGGAGTATGATGCCTATAGTTGGTGTAATGCATTGGTAATTAAGAGGGTGTGAGGTTAAGCTTCATTAACTGCTGTGGGATTGTATCTTGGATTTTATTATCCCCTAGAGACCATAAGAAGTGAGAGAGGTCAAACTGTTAGAATCTGATTTTGCTTCGTGCATCTGCCAAAACAAGGCAAGCAAAGTAATGTGGCAGCAGACAGAGAAGGACCTGAATTGCTAGCAGACACGGGTTGTACATCATTTTATTACAAAGATAAAAGATTTATTAATGAAATAAATTATTTCATGTTTGCAATAAAACCTTCATAAGCTTGGTTTGTTGGAAACAAAACTATTTTAATTGCATTGTCATTTAGTATTAGTGCTTTAGAAAACCTTTTTTTTTTCAGAATTTATTTTTTATTTTAGAACATAGCAACAAACTTCTTTCTCTCTGTTTCACTCCCCATTACATCTCACTCTAGACACAGACGAATGCCCCAACCAAAGTGCACTTAATAACTTTAGCACCTGTCTCCCTTTTTGTGTATTCGTACTGCATAGCAAAGACTTGTATTTTAGTTGACCCCAAGAAATGCTGTATATTTTCTTTTTTTTTTTTTATTTTAACTAATGCACTGCTACATGCTTTGTTTTTTTATATACCTTATGAGAGATTTGTCTTTTTTTAGCCTGGGAGAATGTAACAGTTCTCAGGAGCTGACACACTGATGCCACAAAATTGTCAGTCCCAAAGCTTTTCAAAGTTATATGATGTGGGAGCTGAGATATTTTTAAGCAGAAATACATTAAATAGAATATTACGGACTGATAAATCAACTCTCCTTTTCTTAGTCTTTCGTTTAAATAACAAACACTTTTATTTCCAAATTCCGGATGAAAATTTGAAAGTAACTTTTAAACATTTTAATGATCTTGTATTCTTCTGAAATTCTGATTTTGATTATAAGAATATAAGTTTATTTAATCCTAGATAGGCTCACAATCCCAAATCCTTTTTAAAATTCTGATAATTTCAGCAGAATTTAAGTGCTTTTTAAATGTGGTAGAGAAGTACAGTTCTCAAATATAAATAATGGTTTAATAAGACTGCTGGAAACTAGTGTCTTTATTTCTTGATTTGTAATGAATCTAGGAGAAAGGGAGTTGTGTTAAAGCCCTGCTCTTGAATCTCCCACACACAGATATTTTGAGGAGAAGCCCAGACTTAGCCATCTTCAAATGTCACTCATACAAACCATGCCCTCCCCTGCTCCCCACATGTGTTCTGCTGTATAGTTTTCGGTTCAACTTTTGTATAGCTGTGCCAGAAGAAGCCTGTGTTCTGTGGCTAGTTTGGCTGCTGGTCTGCTTCATCCTTTCCATAACTCTCTTGTTTTTCCTTCTATTTTGAAGAATAATCTGAGAACTGATGAATGCTTTGTAATTCTTGGACAGTCATCAAACTTTTCATGACACTGAAGAGTTGTGAAGTTTATATCCAACCAGCCAGCCTTTATCTTTGAGAATATACCTATGTTATGACAACTGGAGACTTTTTCTCACTTAGGTGCTCTATTTCATTCAGGCATGGTCAGCTATTTCCTTGAAACAAAGAATAGCATTTAATTTGCAGTGTCAGAAGAGGGGAAAGCCTTTTATTCCAGTTCTAGTTATCATGAAGATAAAAAGAGGGTATGAAGATAAAAAGAAATGTTTGGATCATTTCAATTTCATTATTTTCAGTATTGCCTATAAAGCAGGTTTATATAACTGTGTTCTATGTCTGTAATTCTCCCCAGTCCCAAGCCTACTAACCAATTTTAAGCTCTCTCCCTTTCCAAATGTGCTTATACAAAGATCTAGTTAAAAGATTTTTTTTAATTATGGACTGGGATATATGAATCAGTACATCCTAAGGAAAAACAACATTAGCGATCACCTATGTATTCTGTTTAGTCTTTTACCAGGCTAACGAACGCATGCATGTTGGCTTTTAGTCAACGTAGACATACCTTCAAACAGCAACCGCGTGTTTTGCCTCTCTTTCATACAGTTCAGTGTAAATGGGAGGGAAGCAAGGGTGAGCAGAAGCTGGGGGAATAGTGATGAAGTTAGGGTGCAAATCTGGAAGTAAACAATCTTTATCAGTTCTGTTCATTAATCTTTATCTAGAAAGTGTTCCAATTACAGATAGACCACAAATAGGATTGGAATTTTTTTTCCTATTTGTGCTTATGTACATCGTGGACTGTGTTTAACCGAGTTAATATACCAGGTGGAGCTCAAGAAATTGGTCTTCAAAATACCAGTCAGCCCCAAAGGCAGACTGCCTCTTCCAGATCGCAGCTGAATTATGCACGAAGCCTACTAAGGGGCCATAAAGTTCACAACCACCACATGCAAGAACATGATTCAGGATATGTTTGCTTTAGAGCAAAGTGTTTGTTGGGATAGAAAATTATATAGCTGTGAGACTTGGTAGCCCCAGAAATATCTTAAGTCTCAGTGCATCATGTGAACATGTTTCTTGCACAGGGACAAGAACATGGTACATCTAAGAAACATATTCTTCAGCTAAGCTTGGTAGTTATTACGTAAACGCGTTTTGGAAAAGCAACCGAGGAAGTAGTTGTTGTTCTTGGTATGAGGGAGTTCTTCAAGTGCTCCTGGTTCCTTCTGTGGGGCAGCAAGGGACAAGACAGCATAGAACAGACCTAAGCTGACGCATGTGCTAACTGCCATGGTACTGAGTCATGGGTTTTCTCGTGTTGCTTTGTGTGAATTTAGTCACGTTTAAACAATCATTTTATAATGTTAGAGGTTTTTCATTATGTCAGAATAAAATCTCTTTATTATGTCAGAAGTTAAAAGTAAGCTATATTGGCAAAAAAAGGCTATTTCAGATGGATACTTAGATAGGTTTTCATCTCTGGCAGCCAAAATCTTTATCAGCTTCAGGTGAAACCATTTTTCCTTGATCTCTTAATCTGCTTCATTCTTAGCAACAGTTAAGGCATACCACAGTGCCTAATTGTGTTGCACTGATAGCGTGTCTGTCTCTGATTGTTTCGGACTGAGCTTCTCGGGTGTCAACAGCTAGTATTTGTAATGTCTCCCTTCCATCTAGTGCCACGTAAGAAGGTTTTGTTCTGTGTTTGACTGCAAGGCAGGAACTTTTTTCAGTGTTACATGAGGGTATTGAAGTAGCTTGTACTTTATCGGTAATACTTGCAGAGCCTCTCACCCCTTATTGTCTTGACTTCTCCTCTATTTTAGCATAAAATACAGTCTCTGTGTAAAGCATACATGATGTGTGATTATATAAAAGCAAATGTACATAGCTAAATGTCCCTGTCTCAAATTTGTCTTTGCCAATTATTATATAATAACAATGAACCAGTAGTGCAAGTGACAGGCATTTGCAGTGATTCTGGAGGAGAAAAATAGCTTTAAGAAAATATTGGTGCTGTTTTTCTCTTTACTTAAAGGTGAATGGTAAAATATGCCGTTTCCTGGATTTCGGCTTTGTGGATGATGTGATAGCTGCCCGGTGATACTACAGCAGGATGAGGTAGCAACTTGTAATATCAGTGGCAGGATCTGAAACAGGGGCAAGCTCAGGGAGTTTGATGAAATGCTTAGGCAGGATTTCATGATCTCTTCCAAACTGAGGCTGGCACTTGTTTTTAGAAAAACAAACTTCACCCGCTACTATAAAAAGTTGCAGGTCGTACCTGGGAGCCAGTTGATCTTGGTGAATGAAAGGAAGAGATATCTGGAAATGTTGTTTTGGCCTGCGGAATTATTCTTTTACAGAACTCACTTTTTAAATGAAGGTTGATTTTATGTATTTTTTTAATTACTATAATTGGCAATATTTTGAGATGATCATGTATCAGCAGCTCTTCACTGAACAAGAACAACCTTTTTACCTTAGCCAGCTTAAATCTATGAGTAACTGTATTAGGAAATTAAATCTGCATAATAGTTTAACTGTTCAGCAATTTGTTTTCAAAATAGCACCTTAATTGGAAAATAAGATTAATTCTTTATTGTGGATATCTGAGTTATGAAATTAGAAATTCAAAATAACATCTTTCTTCTTTTTTAGAAAAATCCTTTATATAATGCTCTTCGAAGTAAATGCAAATAATTTATATCTGCATATATGTGAAATGCATTGACGTGCTTGTCAGCTCATGTTTGTATTTATACTTCCTCAGAACCTTTCAGTACAGTGTTCTGTTTTCATTTTCTCCTATCATCTGTCAGAAATCTTTGTCTTTGGTTTGAAAGTTTCCCTACTTTCTGGGTAGACATAAGGAAACTTTGACAAAAGTCAAATTCTTTTTTTACTGAAACATCTGTTATAAATCCATAAATTTAGTGAAAGCTGTAATTACTAACTTAAAATAATAATCTTTGTGTAGCTTTCCTACCCATAAAGCTGAATTTTTACAACCGTAGTAATATGAGTTTATTGTATGTAAGTGTATCTTTTAAACAAGCTGTAAGAAATCTGAAAATTTAACTGTACAGAACTAATCTTATGAAGAGCCCTTACCAGGCTTTTGCAGTTCCTTTGCAAAAAGAAAGCAAATAAAATAAAATTATTTGCTCAAAGGCGTGGCTTGCATCTTCTGCTTAGCTGCTGAAACACATAGATAGTGTCGTTCTATTTCTGCAACTTCATTGAAGTAACTACATAAAAGTTTTCATAGCTTCCCTTACCTTTTATCTCAGAGGGTGTACTGACCAACCACTGAAAGAGAGACAGAAACAACTGTCCTGAAATTAGAAACATTTGTTCTCAATTTTGTCAATAACTGTGGATATTACCTTATTTTACACTAAAGAAACAAAAAGTAACGCATGTTGTTCATAAGATTACATATTGAACTATATACAGGTTTTCTCTCCTTTAATACTGAATTAACATAATACTAAACCCAAAATGGATTCATTTAAACTTTCATTGTCTTCTTTCTATGTGTGTGTGTTTGTACCGTGTCGGCCTACATAAAGCTGTGAATGTCATTTAGATGTTTATGGTCAGTATCAGCTCTGCCTATGTTCAGTGTTTCGTGTGTGTCCCATACTTCGATCGAGATTCTTCTAAAGTTTTCAAATTTGGGGTTTTTATGTCTTCACACCTAATACCATGTAAACAGAGATACTGGCTAGCTCTATATATTTTTAACTCTTGAGACCACATCTCGGTTCTCTCTCAAGAGTCTTTGCTTAATGAAAACTTGGTTTTCAAGGAAGTGTTGATCTATTTTAAGCAGATAAAGAGTTCCTGTGCCCTCCAGCTTACACAGATGGGTGATAAAGTTGGGTCAGAAAACTTGATTGCACTTCATTCCTCTAGTAGATGTAGAAGCCCAATGCATAAATTCTGAATGCTGTGCTTGATATCCACCCACTGCTGTTAACTTTTTCATCAATGCAACAAAGGTAGAAAGCAGAAAGTTTGTAATAAAACATTGTTCCTAATGTAGGTCTAAGTCAAAGCTGCAGTTCTGTCCTCATAGAAAAATTAAATCCACCTGTGTGCAATGCTTTTTTTTAAAAAATATAAAAAGAGCACCAGAAATGTTTGCATTAGAAACTTAAAACAATTCCAGGATTAAATATTTGCCCCTTCCTTTTACTCCCTTGTTTGTGTTCATGAGGTATCTGTCATTAGTAGATATCATGCCTAATGGTTAGCAAAAGAGAAAATTCAAGCCATCCCATTACAGTTGTTTTCAGCCTGTGTCTGTAGGCTATTGTGGTCCATTGAATACTTTTGAAAGATTTACAGAAGCTAACAAAGAAAAGTGATCTTATTATAAAATAGGCTTAAATTCATTATGCAGGGAACTTGCCTATTCTCAGAAATAGAATAGTTTAGGAGATCAACCTTTAAAGAAAGATTTTTTTTTTTAAAAAAAAAAAAGGAATATGGATGCTGCTCAAGATGTGTTGTTTATGTAAAGCAGAGTATACCATGTGATATTTCCATTCTGCATTCTCTTATATTTGTATAATTCATTTTTCCCATAATAATTACAGGTTTTTTTCACAGTATTAGTAGGAGCCAGTCTTTCAGAACAGTTATTTAAATCAAGTTTTGTTACAGATTTTACAACTGTCCATTATATTAAGATAACTGTATTAGCTAACTTGGGGTGGGGGGGGGGGTGGGGGGACAGAGAAGAATCTGAACTGCCATTTCTACTGTAGATAGCTGACATTCTTTCACTCTCCACCTGTAGGAACTTCCAGCCCCTTTGCTTGATGATACCTACAGAAATGAATTGGGAGAAGAAGCAACAGCTGTTAAGTCTGAAGATTTTCAAGATGCTATGAAAATAGCCTGGCGCTACCAAAATTTACCAAAAATGGAGGTAATCAGTACTTCATACTTTTTTCCTCTTGCAGTCAAAATGAATTTGCAGAGCAAATGCTTTTCAGTAGAATCTAGACAGCAGAACTACTAATGGACAGTGTTACGGGATTGCCTCCTGAGCGTAAATTATCATACACCACTATATTTTTTGATCACTAGAGATACAGAGAGAAAGGGAATTTGAGAGTTTGCAGGAACTATAAAACTTAATACAGACAATAATAATTTAAAAGTAAAAAACATTACAATTCCCTGGAATTTTCAATGAGTATTATTAAATTGAGACAGCTTTTTATGAAAGTTTGAATAATTTGGTCACTTTCAAACTTTGCCCAAATTTAGTTGTACACAAATTACTTAAGTACATTTAATCAACAGCACTTACTAGATCTCTGTAGTGAAAGTACTGTGTGGAAGCAAGCTGTTGACCTGCTTATCCATGTGCATAACAACTAAGTAAGCACTTGAGATTATATCAGCTTCACTGTCACTAGAAACTAATCACTGTGCAGGGAGAATATAAGAAACAAGCCCACTGGTCAGTCTTTCAGAGTTTACAGTTCTTAGTGTTTTATGAATAATATATCTCCCATGGCTGGTGACTTTCTTATTTAATCCGGTGGCACAATCAACCTTTAATAAAATCACAGCATTTTTTACTATCCAGAACAAAAAAATTGTTTTGCCTATACGTTTTAGCCTACATTTACAAATTCTGCTTTAGATGTAGTCATAACTGCCTAGTACGTTCAGTCGTATTCTTAAAAAACATAATTGGAATGTGACAAAATGATCTTACAAGGCTTGGCATGTTTCGTTTTCTGTGAAATTGCACAGACATGGCTATATAGTTGTGTCAGAAAAGACTTATATATGGTGACATGCCAAATCAAACAGCCTCCAGGGTAATCGTATAATCTCATCAATTTTATTATTGTGGAGCTTGCTGTGCCACTCTGAAACATCCCCAAAATAATTTGTCTGTTTTAAAATCTAGCAGAATTCCTCATACATTGATATGGAAACAATTGTATGTTGTTAACAAATAGTGTTCTGATGTTCTAGCAAAATAGGAAAACATATTAATAATCCAGTTAAGTGTGCACTCATCTTCTATAACTTCATAGAAGCAATCACTTCTTCCACTAATGTAGTATTTTTCTACAGCACCTAATGTATTTGTCCTTGATTATTGAAATTTGATTATGCAAGATAGAATAAAATGGTCAATCTTTTGTGGGCTATTTCCCTTGTTGCTTTCTGAATTTGATGCTGATCGTTCTGAATAGTTGAGGTACAGTATTTTTTATGTATATGTTAAATATATTTAAAAAAATAAAACTTGCAAATAAAGATCTAATTCTTAAGCTATCTATACCTAAAATTCCTCAGGATATTCTAATTAGTGAAAAATAGTTTTGAAATTGATATTTTTCAATCTTTTGTGATGCAGTTATCATAAAATTTTGGTGCTGTGCTGAATTAATTTGATTGATGAATATACTCCATTGAGGAAAAATCTGATGTTGCCTTGCAGCACCCTGGATGTTTGATACACTTGGTACTATCATTTAATTAACAACTTCGGTTGTGATTTATTCTTTAAATTTTCTTTTGGCGGAAAAAAATAACATTAAATAAAATTTCAAGGCATATTTTCCAAACTGATTGAACTAATAAACTAGTATATTTTCAAAAACTGCTGTCAAATAGTTTCAAGTATGAAAGAGAGAAAATAGCTTTGCTTTTAACTAGAACTCTAAACATGTTAGCAGAAAACTTTTCCATCCAGTATCTGGCTTTACCTGAAGTAAGAATGCTGAGTAAAAGCTGTCTTTGTGGTATTTTTGATGCCTAATTTCGTTTTTATTTCTAAATAATAAAAGAAATTTTCATTAATAGTTCAGATATTCCCTTCCCGTTTATTAGACCTCATATAGGCTAGCTAGGTAACTCATTTTTGTTCTTAGGCATGGTGTTTATATTAGTACTCTTCAGAACTATCACAGTTTCTCTTTACACATGGCATATACCTTGTACATCAGCAAAAGACAGAAGATTTATAAGAAATCTGTCAGAGTAACAGGTCGTGTTGTGCTTGATATGCTTTTGCCAGTTGGTTACTTTCATCTGTATCAGAGGTTAATTTCATTTTAAACTTTTGAGTATAGGGATAGCCTATTTTGCTATGCAAGACAGTGTGGCTTTTTTTCCTCTTTTTTTTTTTTTTGAATGAACTGCTTATGTTCTTGGGGCAATATATAAACTGTCACAGCATGAAATCAATTTTCTGCCTTGATTCATCCTAAATCTGAGATTTCTAGCACATTAGTATTGCAATTAGAAACATTAACAGCAGACGGTAGCATAAAAGCACGCTCTGCTCAGTGACAATTTAGTGTATTTCTCCTTGTGCAAAATAGGAATCCAGGAAAGAACAGGCTTGAGCCTCCAATCCACTAATAAATTTATCAGATCAAACTTAAGAGGAATGGAAAGTCTCTGCTTCGCACTCTCCATGGCCATTCTGCTAAGGCAGATTATTCATGCTTACTTGATTCAGGTAGGCTTTTTGCAAGCTTCCCCGCTAAGCCTGGGAATGCAGTACATTGAGGCCTATTCATAGGCTTCTGACATAGACCCAGCTTTTATTGCATGGTGTTTTATTATAGCCAAATCCTAGTCTCCACCCAGTTTGTAGGCACTGTGCTTATTCTTTTGAATCAAGAGAGGTTATCACCTACCTTAATCCATGCAGCAGGGTGGATTAAGGACACCAATGTGCCTCAGGATTCTCAAAGAGGATCCTGGAAACTTCTTGTTTCTTCTTTTTTGCTGTCTTTACTAAACTCTATTGGGCCTCAGTAAGGATTTGCATCTGAAATGGGCAACCTGGAGCTTTTCTCAATGAAGACATCAGATCAAAGTTCAGTTAGTCAAGGCCTTTCTAAAACATTAAGGGGGCTTGGAAGTACACAATAAAAAGATGAGCTCTGGCAGAGATTGCAGTAAAAACATTCTGATCTGTAATCCGGATAAAGAATAGATTATAGGCCAAAGAACAGCCCCTGTTTAAATTGCTTTCAGAATCCTCGTTTTAAATAAAGTTACATTTCACATTAAAAATATTTAGATTTTGATAGATTGTTACGTTTTGTTGGACTTCCTTCTTTAAAAATCAGATGCTGATAAATAAATTGGAACACTGACTTAGAGAATGTGTTTTTCTGTCTTTTTGAGTAAAACTGATCTGCCTCTTATGACTAGATATACATGAGCAATTTTGTGGGTTTTTTAATTAGAAACTGATTATTTGTTTTAATGAAAAGTTTGAGTTTAGTTTGGTTATTCTGTTGTTTTTGTAGGAAAAATATTGTACTATTGTTACTATTTATATTCTCTGATAATTGACAAGGCCTAACATCCATTAATCAAATAATTCCAAAATATTTACTCTTAATCAAATTATTCTAATTAATCTTAACAGTTTAATATATTTTTGGTAGGCTCAAGCATGAAATAAAATTGTGCAAATACATAGCATGATTGATTTCAGCAAGCTAACTAAATACATGGCCATGCCTGGCATGTCTGTATTCTTTCTTTTTATTGTTACAGTACTTATTTTATTAGCAAGACCAAGGTTTATGAAAACCACAAGCTCTCTGTAGTAATTGGAGTTGGAACTAAATAATTTGTGGGTCAACACAGAAAATTATTGGGATCCCATTACTGTAATAATTCAGTATACCTATCGTCATTCCTGTATACAGCAAGAATAGCAGATGTTGAAATTGGAGCAGAAGTTGTTCCAAAGAATTTTCATTGCGTACACACACAACCCTGCTCAATTTTCAGAGAGCGGGTAAAATGTATATATTGGCCTGCTTAAAAGAAAAATCCTTCTATAGAATGTTCTAAGTTGTTACAGAACCTACTGAGAAACTTGACATTATTGGGGGTATTTCTGGTCACTTTTCAAAAGTAGTTCCGTGCTCTTAAGTACAAACAAAATAGCATTTCATTTTACCTACCAATTCAAACTTCTCTTTAGAGCAACCTTTAAAAGGCATTCTTATCTGCAGTATGAATATGTCTTCAACATCTCTCTTAATTTCAGCTCTTACCTTTTCTGTCTCACTTGTTCTCTTTCTCAACCGTTGAGATATTTCATTTTATTTTAATACTTTATCATTTAATATGTGAGGTGGCTCTTGGCTTTTATGGGGAATTCAGCTTAGCAGTAATTCTTGGAGTTGGGAGATAGAAAAATTACTTTAAAATATTTTTGCACATTCCTGCAATGTACAATGCACACTTCAGATGCAGTCTAGGCTTAGGGTAGTTGCCCTCAAAATAAACTAATAGGTGATCTTTCTTTTGACCTGCAAAGCTGCTGTTAAAAGTCTAGGGTCCGGCACCTTTCTCGGTCCATGCGTCTTACCAGTTAGAAATATGGTGGGTTTGATTGATACTTATATTACAAAACTTTTTTGGTTATTCTAAATGACCTTTCTTTTTCCTCAAAAGAGTTAGAACAGTTGATGAGAGAGAAACTGATCGGGAGCACGGTGGGTTTTGTGCCATAACCTACAGATCAATTTTAATATTGCTTTGGTAAACGGTTGCTCCTTTACAGTGTGTACATTAAAAAATACTATATAGTGGTTTACGTTTGTGCCAAGTGTTTTCCTTCCCTGGAAGGAACTAACTTGCCTCTGAGGTTTACTCTGTTTGACTGTTCTTTCCAGGATAGTTTGGTTTTTTTTTTTTAATAGGAAGGGCAGAAAAGATGAAGAAAATGGATTGTTACATGAAAAGCAAAAACTGTTCAATTCCTGTAACAGACAGCTGCTACATACTTCAATACTGCATATTATAACAATCTAGGGGTTTTTTAAGATTAGATGTGTAATTCAAATAATGTTGCAGGTTGCATGCTGAACTCCGTTAATGTGGAACAAAACTATGCATTCATTTCCTCTGTTTATTTACTAGCAAAACATATTCAAAATGTGTAATTCCTGCTATGGTATATGTTAAATTTGGGGGGTTTATCATGTTTTATATACCCAAAATTGAGAGCTGATAAAAAAGTATCTTCATTATAGTAAATCATAGTTATTGTGTGTAATGTCTGTGTAATGCTCAACCTGCTATTTATTCGAAATTCAAGAAATTAAAGGTAGTTTTTAACTATTTCCTCATTTTTACAATTTTCTATTAAAATCAGATATATGAAGATGCAATGGTATTTTTTCTTACTGATCATAAATAAATGAAGTGAAACATTTTCAAAGTGAACTGAAAATGTTTCTGTAGTGCTGTATAATTCCCAGATGCTGAAAAATCAGATAGGTGGAACATGTCATGGTCTGCACGTTTCATGTATCTGGCCTTTTGACGTTTGTGATCGTATGTCTAGAATGTGCAAAAATACATTCTCTTAAGTATCTGACTGCACTTCAGTGATGAAACTTGGAACAGTAAGGGTTGAATTCTGTGTGAAAAATTCACATTATAGAATGTGAACAGGGGAACCAAAACTTAGTAGTAAATATTATAATGTTGTTCGACTTGAAACTTATATTTAAGCTGAATGGGAAAAAAACCAGAGGTTTCTTTCAAGTGTATTGCTAGTTAATTATTTTCTTTTGACAGGTGATAATTTAATAGGTTATTGTAATCAGTATTGTTGTTTCCACAGACCAGCCCAACAACATCTACAAAGTTTGGCCATTATTATGATGTTTCTAAAACAATGTCTCCAGAACTGTTTCAATCCATAAAATGGCACAGTTTTTACCTGCCTGAAGAATTGTCTTTACAGCCTAAAATGAAAACATGGTAAGTTGTAATACCACGTGCTTCTGTTGTGTTTTCAAATTTTGTTTGCGTATTAGTAGTAAAGGATATTTTTGCATCTACACTTGCTGTGAAAAATCTTGTAGCCATGGATGGCTCACAAGCAGTTCAGCTGTGGTTCTCATGTCACTGCTCCATGCCATGACTGGCAGCAAAGCTGCTGTGGCACAGAGACAGCTCGGTGTACTGACTCCTCAGCTGTGGGAGGAAGCAGGTTGGCAGGGACAATTAAGGCAGACATTACTAGGACAGCCTAGGACACAGCTGCATGTTCAGTCCAGCCCTACTGACAGCTGAGTGTGGGGACTGGGGAAAACTACTACTATGTGTCTGTGAACTACTCCCTGAGCATCATGCCCCATCAGCTTTCAGAGATGTGCGTGTCAGGTGGCTATCAGTCTCGGGAAGATATCCATACAGTTTTTAGGGCTAAGAAGACAGGCCATCCTTGACCTACATAGCTTAGAATGCTATATCAGATTAGTTTGTTATGTGACTTTCACTTCTTACATCCTACAGCTTCACCTAAGGAAAATACAAAATACTGTGAATAGAATTACAATCACTAATTGTGTCTTACACAGCACCCCTAATTCCAGAGAAAGTCATAAACTCTTCTCTGAATGAATAACTTATTATAGTTTATGTCTATCGGTAATGAATTAAGGAAGACCAAGAGAAAATGAGTGACAGTAGCGAAGACTCATATTAGCCTGTAGCACACACATCCATTGTATCTTTCTTGGAGACGTTTCAAGTCAAGTCAAACATCCAATAAGGGCTAGCAATCTCTTTGTTCAGCCCAGTCACTTAATTTATATAATACCTAGTTTTATAGATCCCATTGTATAGGGCCAATTCCTGGAAGTAGTAGTACAGTATACTTTATTGTGATTGATTTTCATTACATTACACTCAAATATAAAAACTGAGATTTATGAAGGAAGCACAGTATGAAGGACCTTTCTTACAGCTGTAGAAAAGCAAAAGGCAAGTCTCTTTGTAATTCGTTTCTGTGTTACGTGATCAAATGTCACTGGTTTGTAAAGTAAATTCTTGCGATGTAGTAAAAAAGAAAAAATACACTTTCAGGAGAAAGCAGAGAACTTGTATTTTATTCTTTCTGTAGTAAATATTTGAACCAACTTTATTTATATATAATGTATATTGGGGTTTTCTTTAGTAGCGGGGCCGTAGAGGATAGACACAAGAGTATCTGACAGATAGGTTGCAAGTGCTTATATTGTTATTGAGCAATTTAATTCCCTTTCTGTCTTTTCTCTAGCTAACTAGAATGTCTCATGACTCTGGGTTTAATTCCACTACCTATATGGCTGTCAAGTATTTGTACATTTTACATTAAAATCAAATTAACACACATGTATAGTATAGGAAATGGACTTTAACTTGTATGCATTTGATTTTATAAGCCTCGCTTAGCTCTGATATTTTACTTGTGTGCTATCTTGATAAAAGTTCATCATTCTTACCATGTGAATTCTGTTCTTCTTTTTAGTTTTAATCTAACGGAAAGATTAGATTCAGTTAATTTGCTTGGCAAATTGGTAGAGCACAGAGTGATGAGGTGAGGAACTTGATCAAATAAAGATGGATTTTGGAAGGCTTATCTCCTTGTCTTCTCCCTGCACTCACAACATGGGTCTCCTTCAAGAAGCCTCTCCTGAGGAAATGAAAGAATTGTATTGTTAGGAGCAAAGGCAGGTACCAAGGTAGCAGACAACCACCATTCTAAACATAATTTTCTTAGACCACAATGCAATGTGATAAGGGACAGGGAGGAGTAGAGAACACATTGGGAACAGTGAACTTTCAGACAGAAATCTGTGGGAACTGTGAAGAGATGTGTGTGTCTCTTTCTTCATTTACAGTAGATCATTTGTCTTCTGACTTTGATTATTGTCTTTCCTGACCACAAACACCACTGGTTTTGGATTTCCTGTATTAAAAAGGCTGCACTAGGTCAGGGTTAAGACAAGGTGGGAAGAAGAATTTTTCAGAATTACAGCCTCTGAAATAAAGCTTATTTCTCCATAGAGAATTGTAAAATTTAAACTGCCCATAATTACAGTCATTAAATTTTGGCACACATTTAGAAAATAAACTGAATTAGAATTTCAATTTCTGTTCATCACTGTTGTATGACTGGATTTTTTAAAAAATTATGGAAGTGGAGAAAAGCTGCTTCTCCCATTACCCCAGTCCCCAAATTGATGTGCACCTAGCACAGTTAATATCAGCAAATTGGACTACTGAATTTACATGAGGAAAGACCAGGTTAGAAAATACATAAATGTTTTCAAGCTAGGACCTAATGAAGTTCATCGGTAAAACGTAAAGAATTGTCAAAGTTCCACAAAGTCAAAAAGGCCAAAGCAATGCCTGTCTTTAAGGAGAGGAGAAGGTGAAGACATCTGTGGGATAACATCAGTGCTTCAAAAAATACCAGAAAAAATAACATAATCAATTTTTAAGCTTCTAGGGTAGTTTCACTCAGTATGTGTTTCCTTTGTTTGCTTATGGATATTCAATGGGGATAGAGTCAAAAGGCTCTAAAATAAACCAGGAGATGTTCTTCATTGATAAAGTCTGTTATCATGTCAAAGGAGGAACATAGACTGGTTTGACAGTTTTCTTTTTGTCATGTTTCTTGTTAAATCCTTATCTTCTAAATAAGCTGTCATTGAGTCACAGTTGAACCTGAGTGAAGTACCAGGCTTTATCCCAGTGTTGGGTCTGGTAATAATCTAGTACTAATTTGGCTTGATACATATCCTGACCAATGGGTATCTTTATTGCAGACATAATGTCGAATTTGGAAAAAAGTGGAAGGAATAATGGCATGCAGGTTAGATAATCGAATTAGAATTCAAGAAGATTTAGGTTGGTGATGTGGAATAAACTATACGGAATTCAGTGAAGACATGCCAAATATCATATTAGTAGGAATAATTAATTGAACAAATAAAATACTGTAGCAGGTCTCCAGAAGAAGATCTGGGGTTATCAAGTATCTTGAACATAAAATATATTAGCAGTGTGGTGTGATCAATGCTACCAAAAAGCATAATTTAAAAAGCATGGAGGTGATAAACTGGAATTTAATGTGGAAGCCATGCAAAGTACTTCTGTTCTGCTCAGCCATTACAAGGCTGTCCAGTTTTTGATAGCATCCTTCAAGAAAACTCTGGATCAGTTAGAGAAGGTTGTAAAGATGGGTATACATCCAGAACTGGGATGTATGGCCTGTGTCAGAAGAATGGAAGTTCTTAGACAAATCTAAGCAGAGTCTTGAAGCACATTAAAAACTGACGTACAGAGGGTAGTAACTCTGTTGTCTGCTGAAGGTAGGACAAGCAGTAACGGGCTACAGTAAACTGTAGCGGTAGAAATACAGGCTGGAAATAAGGAGCTATTTTTCTAATTATTAGCACCAGAAAAAGTTGCCTTGCAGACACAGGTTGGGAGTATTATAGAATCCCCATCATCGAAAATTTCTGAGGACAAGTTAGGTAAATATCTGTCAGAGATGGTTTAGATGTAGTTCATCTTGCCTTGGGGCAAGAAGATAGACTACCTGACCTCTTGAGGTCCTTTTCATCCCTATCTTCTGTGATTCTTTAATACACATTAGTCACAGTGTATTAAATCCAATACTAAGTATGAATGTTACCAATTATTTCACTGCTCTCAAAACATTTATGCTTTTACAGAAACCCAACAGGCTTGTACTGTGTTTTTTACAAATGCTGTGATGAAATTCTGAAGGAAGCATTCCTTTCTCAAGGAGTGAAAACCAGCTCACAATCCTGTCAGGATGATTTCATTAAAGAAAGTTTATAAAAGGGGGAGGAAAAGGATATTGTGGTGTTGGCGTTACAGTTTGGAAAATCAATACAATGCTTCTGGCTTCTAAAGCTAACTTCAATATATCGTAGAACAGTAAAAATTTCTGTTCCCTTGATTAACTACACAGTGATTTGAAAGAAAGTAATATGATAATTACAGTTAACCCTTCCAATAGAAGTCTAACAGTTTGTATTAGACCTCATCTTTGATTGCCTGAAGGTTCCACTGAGAGCTTGAGCTAACCTCTTTTACTCTGTGTTACAGTGAACTAGGAGCATGGACATGGCCAGTTAGCATGTCTCCACTTAGAGGATATAATTTCTTAAACATGAGGTTCTCAGACTATGGTCTTAGATGCACAGTCAAAAAACCACCTAGTCGCATAATGCTAATTACCTATATAGCATTGCAAAATCTCTGTAATCTATTAGGCTGGCAGTACCTCAAAAAAAGTACGGATCACCTGGAAGGAACTAAAAAAGAAATAAGTTGCAAAAATTACTTGAAATTCAGAAAGTCTCTAAATATATTATTTTTTCTATTTAATTTATCAAAAGAAGATTAACAGAAAATGTGTTAACACTGAAAGCTGACAAATCCTTCAAAAATAAGGAGGCATTTTTAAGAAAGGGGATAGTTCATTACTGAAATAATTTACATTAATAGGCTATGTATTATGGGATGTTTGCGAATGATTTCATGACTTTCTAAAGGGTATACCTTGCAAGATATGTATCAGTAAAGACATTTCTGAATGAAATTTTCTCTTAAATCATGTAGGAGTGCAGACCAAAATCAGTGGGGTGTTTGGTTTTTTGTTTTTTTTTTAATCTAAGAATGTTTTGCTTTTGTCACTAATACGGAGGTTGAGGAGGAAGTGGAAACTGATCGTTTTGCCTAGTATATAATTTTCTGTAAGTAAATGGTATTGTTGTTGATGGATGATACCTCTTTATAGTATCAGAAGTCGCAACAAATTAGGAATTAGCAGGGAAAATAAAAAAAAAAAAGAAAAACTTTTCCCTCTTCTCAGAATCTGTCCACATTGTTTTAGCTAGCATGATCCATTTTAAATATTTGTAATGTAGCAGGGCACAGCATGGTTTAAGTTCAGGCTGAAATAAATTGTTACAGTCCTGTAAACTACAGCCATTGAAGAGGCACCTTAAATTATGTAGTCATTGTGGAAAGTGTACCTAACCCAACATACACATTCTACATTGAGGTCATAAGCTGTATGTTCTGCAATGACAAGGTAGTAATTGTAAAGAAAGATTTTAGAAGCTCAGTATGTTTTTTTATTGCACTTTTTTGATTAAATTGTCATATGTACTGATATGAGCGAGGCGTTCCCTAAATGTTGTCCTTTTTGGGTGGGATTTTTTTTCTGTTTTCCTGATAGAGACTTGCTACTTTTGTATGTAATTAATGTTCCTCAAAGCATGTACTTAGTCTGTAACTTGTTAGATGCAGCTACAATTCACCTTGCTGATCAGCCTTACTTTTCCCTTTCTATTTCAGTTAGAGGGTGACTAGCTTTGGAGGCCTTAGGTTTCATTTTTCCCCCTTGAAATTTGGAACAGTTCTCTTCCCCACCCTTCTTTTCTTTGGGAAGGGGTGGGGAACAAGTACAACGATCCTTTGCTCTCCTTTCACCACTCAGGGATGTAACGACAAAGTACAGATTATGCAGTTAAAGCAGAAAATGTACAAGAAAAGTAATGTACCTCATTTTCCTGTACAGCTTATACTCTCCTGACAGAAACAGTGAGTATAGTGAACATATATTTTACAGTCCTTGGAAAAACAGTGCTGCATCTTCTAATAAACAAGGTCCTTTGTTGTAATATTTTGTGGCATAAGAACCATGTATTTGTAAAAAGGACCAAATCATCTTGGTGCTTTAATTCTCTAGCATCACATTAAAAAACCTATTTTATTTAAATTGTTCTTCAGTGAGTGAACTGTCTCTGTAATTGTAGCTAATGTCTATTGCAAGATAATTACAGTGCTTCCCTTGCAGGATCAGAGATGTAGAAGCTTTATTTGGGCCAAAAACTCTTGGCCCTTTTTAGAAATTATGTATATCTATACATCTGTCCCTCTTTTCCTGTCCACATAAGCACTTGGCTTCTTTATGGACTTGCAAAGAAAGGAGATTCTTTGATTAGCCAGAACTAAGTTATTGACTGGCCTTTTACTTTGCAATTAAAGATCAGGTTTGGAGGTTATATACATCATTTGTTCACCTTAAAGTTTAGATCAATCTTTCTTTTCTTTCCTGTGTTTTTGCACGCGTGTGTGTATCTGCTTTTTGATGGAGGGAGATGAGGAGTACTGTGTTTGCTCTCCTTTCTCTAGTTCTGGTACCTGATGGCTAATCTAGATTACAGGGTCCCCTTTTGGGTAATCACTCAAAATGGGTAGAAGTTCATTGCCCCATGATAAACATTAATTGAAAACAAATTGGGAAGTCTGATGTCCTGAAGGAAGTAGTAAATGGGACTGGGTGTTTGGTGCCAAAAGAAGGCATAAACCTTCTCTTTCTTATCTCATCATTTTTTATGTTAAGGAAGAGCAGTTATGTCCTGGCCCTAGTGCTAGGACCAGGTTAACAGGGTTGTGCGGCTGACAGCAGCTGTTTTCCAGTTGTTGTTGCTAGGATATTCTGGTGTCCTTTTCGTTGCACTGCTAAAGCTGGTACTTAACAGGAAGGCAGAAATGTCCTCTATGATAACTCTGTACATCGCAAAAAAGGCTTACTTTCTACCCCTCTACTTCTATCCTCGTTGTTCGGTTACAATTACTGAAAGAGAAGGTTTGATAATCAAGGGAACTAAAATAATTAAGCTGTAGTTTTCAATAATACTTCTAAGTTTTACCTTAAGAATGTATGTGCTTTTGAAAAAGAATAGATTTATCTGGAGTCTAGATTTACTGATAAATTTAGATAAAACAGGTTTAACTGTCTTGCCTAATGGGGTCTCCTTATACATAATAAGGCTATTTGTCATACCCTTGATAACCTAACCTTTGCTGACTGCTTAGAAACTATCAACAGAGAAGTCAGAGGCTCTGTTGTAACCGGGATACCTTCTTGCCAGCTCCTGCTTTATCCATTACTAAATTGCTAAACAAAAGAAGAGTAAAGAAGGAATTGTTTAAACTCATTATCAGAATTAAATGGCATTTAGTAACAAAGCCAAAAAAAGACTAGAAATTAGAAAATAAGAAATATCCTATTTCCTTCCTTAAATATTATGACAAACATTGCCAGAAGGGTAATACAACTTGTTTTTATAAATAGTGTTTCCACAATATTTTTCATGTCCTTATTTACATAGCATGGTTGAAATTCAAGTAAACCATTAATATTTTAGCAAGAAGTAGAAGAGCACCTATTTTTACATTTTAAAAAAAATCTATATGCATTACATTATTTTCTTTAATTCTTTCTTTGCTGCAAATCTTTTTCTGATGGATTAATTGAAGATCTCTTTCATTTGATTGTTTTAATTTTGAGACCCTTTAATTCTGCTAATGCTTTAGGTATTTTATTCTTTTTAAAAGCAAGTTAGTAACAAATAAGGAATTGGCAAGTATTGCGATTGCAGTATGTTCTCTGGCATCCCTAGAGATAGCATGGTAGTACTCATAAGCAAAATAAGTGGTAGATACACAAACTTGAAAATGCTAGTTTGTGGTGACAAAGACCACAGTTGTCTTTTCGTGTTACGCATACAGTGTTCCTGGCTAAGGCTACAAGATAGCTGCAAACTCCTTCCTAATGTTGGTGAGCAGCAGTTTCTGTCTTTTCCAAAAGGATAAAGAAATCTCCAAAAGGATACACGAGTGCTTCTAGTTATTGTGAAGTGCTGCAGATGCTTTCCAGCTCTGGCAAAACTGGGAAGAAATCGCAGCACTGTGTAAGCGACAAGGCTTGTGTGTGTGTTGCAATAAGGCAAAGACATGGAGAGAGAAGACATTTTGGCTAGAGTGGAGGCTAACACCCTCTTCCCCTCCACCTACCCTGTAAACTGGCACCTGCAAGACAGTATAGGTGTAACATTTAACAGTCATTCCTTTTGCAGCTGAACACCGGGAAAGTAATTGGCTTCATAAGTGAAAATTTACTCTTTCTTTTCTGTTTGAGATGCTCTTTTTTGTACAGCAAGGCAGACTTTACATGTTAAATATCACGTTGAGATTATATATTGCCATTTTTTTTCAGCTGTGAATTTCATAGAGAGTATTAAGTTATTAAGGTACATCAGTTTAACCAGTAACCTTCTAGGGTACTAAATCTGAAAACAAATAAACGGAGCTTAATTTGGAAACTCCCCCTTTTATTTTTATCTGAGAAGGGTCATCTCTGAATGTTTTCTGACATTGAGTATTTCAAAACTTGAAATTATTATGACTATATGACTGGTTTGATTGTAGATGTTTATAACTTAAGTATATCATTGGGGGGTTAGGTTTGGGTTGATACTGTTTTCTTGAAGGAAATGTAGAATTCTGAACTAAAGTAATGGTGTAAAAGACAGATGTTTGCAGCTCTCAAGTGCTTCTCAGAAAAGTTGTCTTCTCTCCTGTGCAAAAGTATGAAAGCAAGTTTATTTGGGTTTATTTAGGTATTCATTAGTAAAATACATTTGGATAACATTTTTGGCTCTTACTAAAGTAACAGGAATAGTTTCATTAATGTTTGGACCAGGGGATCTTTCGAGGTCCCTTCTAACCTGGGCTGTTACCAGACCAGACGTATAAATGATTGGAGCAAGTAACAATATTTTTAGAGGCAAAATTTTCAAAATAACCTGTCTCATTTCCCAAGAAGTACACAAGAAGGTTTGAATCCACAACCCTTGATGGTAATTACTGAGACTAGAAGGAAATGCCAAAGCTAGAAAAGATAGAAGGGCTTAAACTCTCAGCTGCAGTGAGGAACCTACATCAAGTCCAGACACACAAGCCAGTATGCTCTATGGGATTTAAGAAAACAGTATGTGTCTTTTAAAAGTGAACAACTGGCTTGCTTTTTTATAGTAAAGACTAGGACTTTCTGTCCTTTGTATGTGTTAGCCTGTGGACTGGAGAGCGTGGCTGGGATGGATATCTGAAGTGCTTTGGACATGCAGGAACCGGACCTTCTAAGACTCTGACGAGACAATTTGCTGAACTTTCATTTGGTTTTAAGTCTGCTTAAATCCATTTTTAGCCACCAGTTTGCTTTATTCTTTTAATTTTATGTTATATTTTCTAAATAATACATAAAATAAATTCTACCTCACAATTCTGCTGTCATGCAAATAAAACAGTAATAACACCTGTAGTGCCTGGATACAAAATGGAACCGTAGCATAGCAGAATGTATCTTATGCTCTAGTGCAGTATCAGAAAAAAAAATACAAAAAAAATTAAACAAATTAACTACATGAACTTTTTAATTGTGAAAATGTTCTCTCTTTCATTTTTTGTTGGTTTTGATTGTTGTAGCAGTTGTATGTATGAAAGTTTTCAGTAACAGAAAGTCAACTCTTGTTCATGAGGGCATTGCTTAGGTATACTTGGAATAACAATTGGGTAGAGCTTCATCAGTTGTAGAAGATTAGTACTGTGCTGTAACGGTTTCAACTTTAAGTTGATACATTAAATCATTAATCTTCTAGATGTAAGTGAGCCTGACATAATTAAGTTATCTTAATCCACAGAGATTTTAGCTTTTGCTAAATGTCTGAGCACTGAACTAGTTAACATGAAACAACCACAACTGCTTATGATGTCAACTTTATTCAGAGAGGTTTGGGGTTTTTCTTCTGTGACACTTTTTTCTATATGACACTTTGGGACTGGAAGCTTCATCTGCTTATATTTATTTTTAATACAGCTGTTAGAGACATATAGGAGAGTATTAAAATGTGTTACTGAACTATTTCTTCTTACCAACAGTAATATGAACAGTGCTTACGCAAGGCTGCTTCAATCCATTCAGAGGATCATTTACCAGGAAGGGTTTGATGGCTCTGATCCCCAGGTACTGAAGATTCTCGTACTCTTCTATAATCCTGTAACTAATGTTGTTTTCTGAATTTTGAAGCGTGGCACAAGAAGGTCTTGGACAAAGTAACAAGGAACAAGTTGTTTCTAAGCATTGCTAAAGTAAACAAGCAAAGTAAATAGAGAGCGTGGTTCATATTTTAATGTGCATTTGGAGTTTTTACCTGTTACAGATGTGCAGACCACGCAAGGAAGAACTGTAGGCCAACATTAGTAAAATGCATGTTCTGTGCAATTAGCTACTAAATGGATTGCCAAATATAATGTAATTAAGCAAAACACATTTTCCCCATGGTATTTTTTTTCAAACTATTGCTTTAGCAATAATGTGTTCAAGACTCTTGAGACTGAACATTTCATCTTAAACTTTCAGATTTTTTCAATGTTGTTTTAACTGGAGTGAATTTTTTTAATTAATTAAATGATGTGCATCTTTATTTAGCAAACATTGAAACACAAGTAAAGAAATAAGAATGCTATTTCAACTTACAAATCAAAACAGTTTACCAGACTTCTAAAGATCTCTGTACTCTTCATAAGTCATACTGTGGGTAATCAAAAACATTTTCAGCTTAACAAAGTAGGCTGAAAGCCCTTTTCTAATTTGAGCAGTGCCCTATCTATTATTCTTTGTCACATTCAGTAATATGTGAGTCCTTTGGAGTTGATGGAAATAAAATAATAAATTATAGATGTTGATGCTTAATTGATAGGTAATTATCTTTTTTGTTGTACAATAGAAATGTTACTACAGTAGAAGTTAATTAGTATAGATGCTAGAGAACCTGAAAAAATACAATACGAGACTGTACTATTACCGGTTAAATATCTTAGAAATCATTTTTGTGGGGAGGATAATGTTGGAATGGATGTTTTCATGTCTAACAGTATGTTTTAGAAACATTACCTGCACAGAACACTCGTGTGTAAATTTAGGTTATTTGTGCTCAGTGTTTAGTCTCTGCAGAGATTTATGGGAGAGCTTGCCTTCCCTTTGGTGGCAGTGCCAGTCTGGAGAAGTAAATTGGTCCCTGACAGGCACCTCTCCCCACTTGCTGTGGTAGCCATGGCAACAGGCATGTCATCCTACCATACGGCACCGTGCGCAGAGATGCTCCTCCCGCATGGTGACAGGTCCTCTGGAAGCCCGAGAGCTTGCCGGCTGCAAAGAGCAGCGCTGAGTGAAACAAACACCCTGCCAACCTTCAGCCAGCAAACAACCTCCCCCTGAAGAGATTAGGCTGGTGTTTCTTGTTTTTCTTTGTATATTCCTGAATTTTTTTTTTATACGTAAGAGAAAATGCAGGTTGGTCAGAGCCAATATTCTTGGATTTTTTGCTTGCAAGCAGGGAAAAATTAAACATCATGGGTAGTTATTTTCTGTACTTGTTAATTGTTTCAAAATGTCTTACTAGTGTCAATAAAGTGAAACCAGAACTTTAACTCAGAAGAATTTAAAAGTATATGTTTGCTAAATGACATATAGCTGAGGTGAAGCTTTAAAAGTTAGAAGAGTCCTTTTTCAGGCCAGTTTATCCATCTAGAAAGCCATTAGTGCTTGCATAGTTGTTTCTGTTTCAAGGGAGATAATGCCTATGATTTCCTGGAGCAGTTTCTGTTACTTTCTTTGAAGATTCCTCTTTTCCCCATGCATCATCTTTCTTTGTACACTCAAATTTTGTACATTTAGAAGCAGTTTATAATACACACTTCTTAAACATATGTCCAGAGTTGAATGTAGTTATGGCCCAGAACACGCCTTGGATCTTTTTATCTTCCAAATCTATGAGAAATTCACCTCTGCTACTCCGTATCCCCTTCTGTTTACTGAGCCTTCAGAAGTACTTTTTAAGTAGCCAGATATGAAAACTGTAGAGTAAGGACGAGCTGTATTCTTCTGGACCTGTGTCCTTTCCTGTATTTGATAATAATACAAACTTGTGAGAAGTTTGTGCGTGTATGCTCTTCCCCTCCAAATAATCCTCTCCCCTTCAGGTGGGTCCTATTGGCAGCAGCTTTCATGAAGTTTGGAGGAAACTGCAAGGGCCAAAATGTAGCAGGGAGGTACTGAACTTTCAAGAGATTTACTTACTGACTTTAAGTAGATCCATTAATCACTGTCTGTGAATGACAGAAGCTGATGCCATTAATGCTTCGTTTTTTGTACTGTGAAGTATAATCCTTCCAAAATCTCTAGACTATGGAGGTCTAGAAATGTGTTGCTTGTTGGATGTGGATTCAAAGGAAAAGTTTAACCTGGCTGGTAAAACTTTCAGATATTTTTGGCTACTTTCACATCAATATGCCAACGATACTTAGACTTACTACTCCTTTTTACCAGTATTTGAAGAGAGGTCTGGAGAATAGTGAGCAGAATGTGACTCACTCCAGCTGACAGAGGTTTGACACAACTAGGAAAATTAGTGAAAACTACCGTTAGAGGTGTAGTAGACCTCTGATAAAATGGTCAGACATCTCTAGGACCTTGTATGATTAGTTTACATTAGTTTTATAGGACCATCTGCTGTTGGCCATCATAGATTAATATTTCTTGACTGTCCTGCATGACTTTGTGGGCCTTAGGACAATAATTCCTGTTTGAGGTATTAGGCCACAGAAAAGTTTGGTTGCCGTTAACCAAAGCAATTACCTGTTTGTTCACACTGACTGGAACATCTTTGCCAAGATCTATCTGGAAATTCAGGATCTGAATGACCTATAACCTAGAAATACGAGCATCAGGTTTACATCCTTTCTAAAACCTCCTCGTAACTCTTTGCTGCTGATCACTAAGTATGAATCCTTTATAAACTGAGCATGGTTTGAAGTCATACAGAATAGCACTTGTTTGTTTCAGAATACTTTGGGGTTTTCATGTTTGACAACAGAACTTTCATAGGCAGCTATATTTCCTTAACATTTCTTTGGTATACTTTGGAGCTCAAGTTGGGTGACTTTCAGGGTAATAAAGTTGGGGGGGATTGGTTTTTTGTTTGCTCAGAGTTGGGTTTTTTAATTTGTCATAATCAGAATTCTTGCTGCCAAAGCAAACATTCTTACAAAAATTACATGAAAAAGGTAAAAAAAAAAAATCCAAACTTCCAACTAATGAGAGTATAAAAGATCTAGTGGTATAGCTAAAAAAATGTTATCCTACTCTTTACTGCAGGCTTGTTGTTATAGAATATTAGGCTTATACTTTTCTTATATTTCAGTTATGGAATAAGCCGTTTGTCGGGGCCTTGTGGGCCTGATGGAGTTATACTGAAATTATACTCTGAAATGTTGACATACCAAAACACTCTCTGCATGGTCAATATCCATTATATCTGGATAAAATAGTTTTCTTAAATACCTGATTTTGTACTATTGCTTAAACGCACATCAAGAAATGCATGAATTTGCTCTGACTGGAAGTCACTAAGGAATACGAGACTAGCTTCTGTTTTTCCTTGTCTTTTTAAAACTCTAAACATCCGAGCCTAACAAATATCATACAGAGAACTCAGATTGTGTCGTATTATCCTACACCATTATCCTGGTCTTCATACGGTAGTGTAAAAAGTTAACTTTACATAAGTAAAGCCTAAAAGCCTGCAAAGCCCAAGACTAAAGAATCTGCCAGAGTTAAAACATATCTTGCTTTCAGAAAGCTTGTAAGCAAATTGGCAGATCAGCTTACTGTGTAAGCCATGAGAGTTGGATAAATGCAGAGCCATGTGGTACTAACTGTGTTTCACAACTCAGGCTCTGTCTACCCAATATGGAGGAGGAAGTATTTATAAGAGTAGCCTCTTGTCTTGTCAAAACCTTTCCTCTGGATTTCCAGAGCAGCTGGGCGATGTTTTGTTCTTGATAGTTACTGCTCATTCCAGCTGGTGGAAATGAATATCTACAGTTTATCAAAGCATTTTGCTGTAATGAAAAGTACCTGAAAACTTTTATTTATCTAAACTAGTGTTTTTATATTTTTATATATATATATATATTTTTTTTTTTTTTTTTTAAAAAAAAGCTGGCCTTTAAATATAAACCCTGAACTCTAGAAATGTATCTTTGATCACCTTGTACAAGAAGTCTTTCAACAGGGGTGCTCATTGTCTCTCTTTCGGCTGTTGATAGCAAATATACCTAAAATCCTTCTCAAAGATCACCAGGAAAGGTCACATCAAATAAGCAGAAATGAGATTTGTCATCATGAGAGATGACATTTTACTTTACATAAACAAATTACAACTCTGGCTTCATAATCTGCCCCTTCAGAAGAGGGGCTTTATCTCAGCCACTGCCACTTCTGGATGTTCTTCTGCCAGCGTATTGCAGGGCAGCAAACACTCTTTAGGTAGGTAACACACAAGGCTGTTTAGGATTTTACATGTCAAAACAGCTTAGATTCTAGTACCCAGTAGCTAACTGAAGCAGATCCAGAAACACTCATGTCAAGGACTTTCAGAAAGGTGTAGTCCTTAAGAGACAATCTGCTGATGTCTCATCAGACTCTGTTTCTCCATAGCTGTGGGTAAACCTTCTTTCATTAGTTGGAAGGAGTTGACAGGAATGTAGATGATGCTTACAGAGACTTGTAAAATAGTGAAAAGGCTATGCGTTGGTGAGGTAGGCCACCGACCTTGGTCATTTAGAAGTAGCACAAAAAGTGAAACTGAAGCAAACAGTCAGAATAATCAGGTTATGAAAGTAACACAGCAGAAAGTTGAAAATAGAGGGAAAAGTTTTGTTTGGTTGCTCTCAGGCTCTTCCAGCAGACCAGTTTAGAGCTGGGAGGAAAGATTCTTTTGCATGTTTTTTAAGGCAGTGGTGGAGGAGAGAAAGGACATGAAAAATCATAGTATTATTGGATTTCGTATCACAACATCCTTGCATTTAGCTGGTTAAAAATGCAAATTAGTAGTTTTCAGTATTTCTGTGCTGTCTCTTACACTTGTACTTGCTTATCTGACATAGTATGGTATCTAGTCAGTGAAAAAAATGCCATTTCATTTGTAATTTTTATAAGATCGTCTGAGATTAAGCTGTGATCACATAAACTATGTAATTTTTATGGATATGAATTGTATAAATTGTATTTTTTAAATACATTACATGATATTTTCCTCTTAATGTTTAAAAAATAACAACTGGCTTTTTTTTTTTTTTTTTTCAATAGAAAAAACAAAAGAATATTTTGCGGATAGGAATTCAGAGTCTGGGTTCCATGTTGTGGGGTGATGACATTTGTAGCAGTGATACTCCTGAAGATCTTCATAGCCTTACGAAATTTCTGTATGTTCTCCGTGGCCTCCTCAGAAAATCTTTGTCCGCCTGTATCATCACAGTGCCTGCTCACCTTATCCAGGTAGGAATGCTGTCTTTGCTATATTTCATAGCTGACATATCAGTTAGCAAAAATTTAAAGTTTATGGTAAGAAAATAAATGCAATTTTGGACATTTTAAAAACTCTTTTTGTTATGTTAAAACATAACTTTACTGTAGGGTTTCTATACTTTTGTGGGACAGTCGTGCTGCAAAATCTAAAAAGACCTAAACATAAACAGTTATGCCTTATGTGGGTCTTAGTCTTTTTTGAAAAGCTATCAAAATTTCAGACACTGTAAAAAAGCAAAGAGAATCCTGCTAGTAATCTCTTTTTTTTTTTTTAACAATGTCCCTACACACTTTTCCACTGCCTCCAGAACGCTGTTTAGAGTTTCAATACAAGACATTTCAGTCCAGTGTCTTCATCTGTTGTGTTCATTATGATGATGTGTGATCTTGTTTTTAAAGCCAGGAATTGAAAGATACAGGTTTACTCTTTAATTCTAATATCCCCTTGTACTGGGACCAGGAGCAAAGCAGTTATGATATCAGAGTAATCTTCCAAACTGCAAAGTCGGAAGCTGCTAACAGCACCTTTCCTGAGTGTATATGGAGACTTAAATGTATCTTCTGGAAATAAACTTTTTTTAGCAAAAGGAAAAATGTAGATTTTTTTTTTTTTTTTTTTTCCCCTGCAAGTGGTAATGTAACTTACAAAAGCAAAATTATTATCACAATGAACAGATAACCTATAATTATAGGTTATTAATTTGATTTGATTATAGTAAAAAAGTACTGGATAAAGCCTCGTATTGCACAAAATGTTTTCATAGTAGATGAGTTTATCATTAGATTAAATCCTGTACGGTAAGTACACGACTCTCACTTACGTGTTGCGTTTCGTAAAAGTGTTTGAATACCTGCAAATGTTATTTATCTAGATCCATGATGCACTTACTGCTTCGAAAATAAACAAACTTGATTTTCTAATTTTACCATTGCAATCAAAAGTGTATGAATATTCCTCCTGCAGTGCAAAACTCCGTCTCCTTACTTAGCTATTTTTATATACTAGATGGCAGTTTGCCTTCAAAAAGATTGACAGTAAAATTTAATGCAATGAATAGGATTTGTGAATGTAAAACTAGCATCCTTCATTTTACACATTGGAATTACCTGTCCATAATTGGGACATACAATCAGTTTCATTGTACTCTTTTTTGTATATTATGTCAATAAAAGGTATGATCATATTTTAGAGAAGTCCAGAAGCGTCTCTAAGAAACAAACCGAAGGATGAAGTTTTTGTTTGTTGCAAACTTACCTGGGAAGTTGATTTTGGTTTTGTGTTTATAAATTCCATATAAGTCAATTCCCATGGAGTTAGGATCGAAATTATATCTCATTTTTTAAATAACTGATTTTTTAATTTTAACAGAATTGTTTTACAGTAAGTGCTAGAATATTCAGAATTAAAAAAAAAAAGAAACATTATTTCTAGAACCTTTGCTTAGCAGCCTTAAGCAAATGAGAACATTAATTTTTTTTTTTTTTAATTGTTAAACTTCATGTATCCTTCTTTAAGCACTAAACTATGGAGAAAACTGTCATTAGGAGGAGCAAAGCTGCTGAGGATTCCTTATACCCCACATTACTCAGTTCCCAGAGCCCTGCTGTGTAGTTGTTCCACTCTCCAAGAAGCCTGTTAAAGAGCCCCTGAGAGCATGTGTACAGCCCTCCATGTTAATAGTTAATTGGTGAGGATGGCAAGATGAGAGGACAGCCGAACATGTGGTCTCTCAGGCTCAAGCCGTAGACAGACCTTTAGTTATAATAACAGCAGCTGCTCACATTCTCACAACCCAGCTACTCACCATTCTGTTGCTGGGGTTTCTTGCTGGATTAAAAAAGTAAAGAAAATATCTTTTCTTTCCAAGAGAATAAGAGAGAGGGATTTTTTTTTTCCAAGTGAATTTCTGTATATGTATTTAATTTGATCAGCATAAGTTCTAGCATATGCTTTCTCTTTTGAATCTTAAAGTCAGTACACTGAAGGCATAGAAGATGCACACTATTTTTCTGAAGACGTAGTAAATTCCACATTTATTCCCTGAACTGCTGTTTCTGTATTTGCTATGTTATCTTTTGCCTCCCAGCTACATTAATTAGGTAGTCTACAAGTTAATTCTTCACATGAATAATTTCCATGAAGGTAAATATAAGTTCAAAATCACATTTTAATCAAGGATTTGTGTGCATAACATATACAGAAAAATAGTTTCACTTTTACCTGCTTTGTCTTGAAAAAATAGATTTTTAGTAGTGACACATACCATATCTTGTCTCTGTCAGCCTCCAGTAATAGTTACTCCAGTGAAGAAGAATTAAAACTCACAACTGGTAGTACTGATTTGCAACAGGGACAATGTCTTTCCAACCCAGACTAGTTACATTTTTTTATATGTAGTATATGAATAATGCATATATAAATATGGAATATATATATATATAGTTTGAGATTGGTTTCTTTTATATGTTTTACCAAATGCTTCGCATGTTGTACTGTGACAGGGAGTTCCACAAATTAAATCTACCTGGTTTCTTTCTTTTTCAGAAAGTTTAATTTTGCCTTTACTTTTTGTAAACTATATCTTTGTTCTTGGCTGATGAGACAATAAGATGAAGCTCCCTATTTTATCTTTTCTGTATTCTGATTGTTTTGTATTTTTTCTCATGCTGCCTCCTTAATCTGTTTTTAAACAGTCACTTTTCTTTTAGTCGTATTTTACTTTGTTACAGTAGTGTAATACAGTAATGCTATTATTGTTTGTTCACTTTTCCTACATTCTAATGTCTGCTTTGTCTCTTTGATGACTACTGAACATTAAACTGATTTAGTTCTTGATGCTTTTCCCTCTGTGGTACACATCCACCAATGTGGCTCTTTCATTATTCCAGCTATTCATTGTCTTAGATTTATAACTTTGAATTGCATTTATCCAAAGATGGTGCTCATTCACTCAGTTTGATGGGACACTGAATGTCTTCACAGTCTTCTGTAAGGCTATATTTTGGTAAAAGGCACAAATTTACAAAAAATCTGGTTGTGTACAGAGTTTTTTCAGAATAATTTAAAGAAATTGTAGTGCACTAAAGAACACAGATTCTTTGTGTTTTCTTGATGAAACATCTCGTGCAAACAGTGCATGAAGAAAAAAGAAAATTCTCTTTTCTCAACCACAAAAATAGGAATACATTATTCTGGAAGAGGATTTCAAGAAAATGACACTAAAAACTTATCCAATTATGAATTTTATTCAGATGATGTGTGACAAGTTTTACTTGATTGATATTTTCTACCGATTGAACATACTCTTATCTTACACTGTCTGTCAGGTAATAAATATTGAGATACTTATGAGTATGATTAAAATAGTTGATGGAAGGTTATTTTTCAAGTCTTTCTACTGCTTCTTGAAAATGCATTGTGCCTATGAAATCAGGTGGTGCATTTGAAAAGGGAAAATTACTTCCATTTTTAAAAACTAGCATTGATCAAGGAGGGCTGATGAAGAGGGATTTCATTTCTTGCCACACTTTCCAAATTTAAAACAAGTAAGGACTCGTATTCTGTATGTTGATAATCTGTGCGGTTTAGTACCTAATTTAAAAAAAAAAACAACATGCTACAGAGTGTGACTTAAAGGACTTCATTGTCACTGTTTTATACTTGCAAAAGCCCTAAATTAGAATTTAAGTATTTTCCGATTCTATTTTCTTCTTTAATTACTAGAAATCATTGGTAAACCCCAAAACATCTTTCCCCCAATACACTAAATACTGTTCATAATTCTGTTCCTGTTCTTCCCAGTTTTATATCACTTAAGTAATATTTTTTTGAGTAGATTATCATTTTCATGGGGAGAAAGCGTAACACTTTTATTAAAGCCATCCTTTATTTTGAACTTGAAGCTGTATTACTGGTAAGTACTAACAACCATATTAGTGAGCATGTACCAAGGGAAATTAATTGACTAATGAAAAGTCAGTATGAATAAGTCTTGTTACAGAACGTGTCCTCAGAGTCTGAAGTTCTGTTTAGCAAGATATTTTCATTATTTCATCCAGTATGTTAAAAAATTAATTTCCTACAATATTAATGTTTTGATGCTTTGAATTCACTGAAGTGCATAGGTTACTGTCTGTTTCACTGTAGAAAACTTCAGAAACAAACCTTTTCACATCCATAGCCTTTTGTGTTCACACTGAGTAATTTAGCAGCTAAACTCGAAGTCAAGCAATAGAGTGCTTTAGAATCCATTGCTAATATAGGATTATAAGATGTGAACTCCCATAGCTTGTGAATTTCTCACAGTTTGAAATCTTTATTCCTATGACAAGAGCTAAGAGTGATTGCCTGCCTTAGAACTCTAACTTCTGAGATTTCACAAGTGTAAAATGCTGAATAACCTTCAAATGTATTTGATGAGGTAGCCGCTGCACACAAATTTGTATTGAGATCAAATGTCAGGTAGTTTCTATATCATAGCTAAGCGAGCTTTCAAAATTCTCTGCAAAATAGAAACTACGAAGATGAAATGGTCTTTATATTTTTCTATATTGGGAGTGTTTTACTTGCTTTTTAATGTTGCTTGTTGCTTTTTGTTGTATGTGAGAAATACAGTTTAACAACCATACAAAGAAATGTTGAGAGTCGTGAGATTATGACAGGTATTCTTGGGTTATGCACATAGTTTTCAGATATGAATATTCTGGTTTGGATATTCTAGGCATTCATAAAAGCATCTTTAAAATTATAATCGAGTAGGAAGCTCAGAGAAGTATACAATTCAAAATTTAAATTGTGGGACAGTACATAATTTTGTTTTCAATTTTTATTATTGATGATAGTATTTGCTAATCAAGTTTCAGAAGAAATAGAAATATTTTGTTGTTTCATAACATAAGTTTATGGTTGCCAACTGGCTGTATTCTGGCTCTACCACTTCTAATTTGGTAACAACTACCCATTTCAAAAACAAATACATCTGAAGCATGTTTTTGTACCACATGTTAATTGTCTTTTAACTGACTTAGCTATATTATGATGAACAATCACATTGTATGTTAAAATTGCATGCCTAAAACAGCCTTCTCATTTTAATAAATTTTACTTTTTAGAAGGACACTATATACACATCCTGAACACCATCTCATCAACACACTTTTAGTCAAAAAAATCACTTTTCCAAAATGACTACTTTAAACTTTAAAAGTTAATGAGTATATGCGATACATTGCAATTTTATTTTACATTTTATGTATATAATCTGAAAATACGCCTATGAAAACTTAAAAAAATGAGGTAAGATTTAGAACTAAATCTTTCAGCTGCAATATTAGACCTAAACAGTTAAATATCCCATCACAGTATGGAGATAGTCATCTGTTCAAGCATATGGAATCTTTTGGCTACTGGACTAAGTAGTTAATATAATGCCCAGTGTCCAGACATGGACACAACTGTTATGGAAGCAGAAGGGAAGAGGCTCATGTATTGAGCCCATTTGGACACAGATAAGTAAAGATTAGAAGAGTGACTTTAAATAATGCAGGACAAAGTAGTTATCTGCAACTAATTCTGTTAGAAAATGGAAGGTAGCATTGTTTTTCTGAAGCAATATGATTTTTTTTCACATAAGTAGAAGTACAAGTTCTTGAAAAAAAATGCCCTGTGAATCTAGCCTTAAATATGGGGTTTATCTGTTGTCTGTTGTATTTCAGAACAAAGAACAATAATTTTGTGTAAAACTATTTTATATTTAAATTATTGCATATGTATTTCCCATCTTAAATGATTTTCAAATAACTGAATATTGAATTTCTATGCAGTGTTTGCTTAGAAACATTTTTATATGAACTTTTGATGTTGTTTAAAAACCTTGAAATTTCAGAATCTAATTTTACGTCTTTTTGTTTAGACCTGCTCTATTAATTACAATATAATCATAATAAAAAGGAATACTGCATCTTTAATGATGTTTTTGTGCCTGTGTAGTTAAGCTTTAATGCTAGAGAAAAAAAAAAAAGATTAAATTAGCCTTGTAACCTCTTTCTCTTCCAGACTGATGATGGAAAATAAAAGCTCTTAGCCACAGAATGTAACACTTAGAATTAATATTTAATTAGACCAGCAAATTGTACACCGTGGCTGAAAGCTTCCAAAGAGTTGTTAGTGCCACAATTGACCTACAAGTTTAATAATAACTCACTTCTAGGAGCAAGTGCCAGTTCAGCATAGTGGAGCCACTGTAAGAAAGTCCTGTGAGATTAAAATCAGCAAACCAAATGGCAGGCGAGGATTCCTGGGATGGAGCCTTCTGGAAAGCTGGGAGCTGGAGTAGCTTTTCAGCCAGGATTCAGATGAGAACAGTGGGCAAAAAAAGCTGATCCCTCCTGTTCTGGGAGCTTCTGGTTGTAGGCCAAAATCCTAGAACAGATTTTTTTCTAAATGTTCTTACTGCAGCTATTAATTTATATCACAAATCAAGTAATGAGTGACTTATCTTCATCTTTTAATTAAGTTTTAATACAAACATTATCGCTGAATTCTCAGGTCATGAATTTTACTGATGGAAGAATGGCACTTTTTTGGTATGACGTGTAATTTAGTATGTTTGTGTTGCAGAGTGTTTCGTTTTATAGTATCTTGCTGCTACATAAAAGGGTTCTTGTTACAGTACGATATGAGCAATTTATCGTAATACTATGAAATATGTAAATTAAATATGAAATGTGTATACATTGTAAAATAGACTATTTTGAAGGTTAAATAGCTTAATCTTGCCTTTCATTTTATGCACAATTAAAATATAAAGCCAGTAACTCTACCATTAGATATCCATCAGAGCCTTAATTCTATGGCAAATTATTCTAGTGAAATAGGGCACCATAAGTTCAAAAATGTGCAAACACACAGCAACAGACTGAGGAAGGAACATTCTGCATTATTTATTGGCTAGATCCTAAATAATTAAAGAAATGCCTACTCATTAGTTAAAAATTAAAGCAGGTGAGAACCTTGCCAGCAGAGGGAGCAGTCATGTCTTTCCATAGGTTCCCATCGTTTCCAGCCTACCCATCATTTCCACCCTACCTCTTCTTATTGCCCAGCCAGTCTCCCATCTGGACCTAGCTTTGCCAGCCTGCTCCTGATGACAGCCTATAATTTTATACTGAATAAGGGATTAGTTTTTTAAATGATTTTATATTTCAGAATCTTGCCACTTGATTACCAACATCAGTTAGACGTTCCTTTTGATATTTGTGTACTATTAATTGAAATAATAGTGGAGGATCTTTTTGGTCACCTGTGAATAAAATGTGATTCACTGTTTAAAGAATTAAAGTTGCAGCAATAGTTAGCCTGTCTGAATTGGTAAGCAAACTGCAATGACTTTTTTTTTTCAGGCAAAATGGCAACAAAAGGAACTCCTAAACCTTTTTCTTATAATGAGTAATTCCCAGTGGAGTCATAAGATTTTAGTTGAGCCCGTTGGTCTCAAATACATTAATTTCAGCAGTTTTGTTATGGCTCTTTTGTAATATGACTCTCATTCTTTCAGTCTACTTTTGCATCTGCATTTTATACTACACTATGACCAACTTGTAGCATTGAATATTTTATGTGTTTAATTTTGTAAACAAGTCTGTTCAAATGGTCATTTCATTTTTGCAATAAAGACAAATAATAACATACAGTTTTCCATATATACACTTTTATAACAATGAGGCAATATCATCAATAAGGACTGGGTAGTGTTCAGGGGAGACGCTGGGCTCATCTCAGCCTGGATCTTGTACTCATTTCTTTCCAGCTCCTCACCCTTCACTGGAGAAGGGCTCAGTCAGGCTTATTTCATCTACCCACTGCAGCAGGACTCACGCAAGAGCCCTGCACCCCAGAACCATTCATAGTCACATGCAGCCTGTGCTTTCGGCTACTGAATGCTAAGGGAATAGTCAGAAGAGAAGAGCACTGAACAGGGATTCAGCTCAAAAAGTGTCACACCCTGTACATCTGTCACCTTCTTCAGCCAGATAATAATAGGATTTTCAGCACTCAGCTTTTTGGGCTTTGACTCCCACATCATCTTCATGATACCGCCAAATATTTTCCTGGTACCCCAAAGCCAGAGATGCAGCGTCCTAAACCAAGCCTCAAATAGATGGGGTTAGACAGGGCTTCAACAGAAAGCTGAGTTTGGTTCCCAGCTCACTGTTGACTGGCTTGTGACTTTGGACAACTCACATGGCATCTTTGTGCTTGTTGCATGACTTGTAAATGAGGAATGCAGCACTTGCCTGTCTTTTGTAAAGCACTTGGAGATCAACAGATGGAAAGTTTGATTTAAACTACGTAGTCTTTGTTCACGCTTTCGTTTTTGTGGGCCTCAGCAGCAACTGTTATTGCCTTGCTTGTTTTATCTATATTGAGTCATCACTCATTTCACTGTTGGCCTTTAGGTCTTCCCTCCAATGGCAAAACAGACATACTTTTTATTTTGTAGGGTGCCAAGGTTTGCTGGCGTTAAATTCTTTTATACCTCAAGTAATGGACAAGTCTAGGCCATCCATCTTCAGTGAAGATCCAAAGATATTTTTTTTAGTGTGTGACATTTAGTTTTTATTTCCTGGCTGATTATTTTTTCTGAAAATTTATCCAGAATTTTTTAATTAGGTACTGCATCATCCACCTTCATCTGATATATTTGATAATAACATTGCAGAGTTCCCAGAGCAGTGACGGTGTTTTAGGTGTAAGATAAGGAAACCATGGCTCAAATGTTTTGAGTTTTTAAGAAACAAAAATACTAGTTCTATCTAGTTTCACAGTTGAAAGACTCTTGAGTTTACATAAACTATCAGGACAAACATTATTAAAAGCAACTTTAAGAGAACAACCAAAATCTGGAATTAACATATCGTGTAACATATTGGCCAACAGATGCTTTGTTACTCCCTTCCCATTTTTACGAGTACGTTGCATCTAATTACCTGCTCACGTCTGCGCTACATCTCCTTTCTTTGCTTCTGTAGCTTGTATAGAATTATTCAAAGATACTATTCAGTTGCTTGAAATTAGCTAATGTAATAATACAATGTCCATGTAAACAAATCAACCAAAATCAATGCTTCTGTGATCTCAGCCATATGAACAGATATTTATACTTAAGTTCTACTATAGTCAGTAAGGTTCTTCAAAGGTAAAAGAAGATGCCTAATCAGTCAGAATCCCTGAATGTGGATTTCTCATCACTGAAGGCATTGTAGTTCGTAGAAAATCCTTGAAGTATATTTCTAGGATATCTGTCTTCCAGCAAAGACATCATGGTTGTATTCAGTTTTCTTGTGATATTAATACAGATTTCTACATACCAAAATTTGTTAATGTACTGTTGCTCATCTTATATTCCAGTGGTCTGAGTGTACATTCATTTTAGAGCCAAAATTCAAAATTCGGTTAGTAGATTTGGTGTGCAAGCACTGAGAACAGTGCTAATCAACTTGGAGTCAGAATAAGTATAGAATTTTATACTTTACAGTCTTTGTTAATTACTGATATAACACTTTTTTGCGGAGCAGTTATTAATCTTTTATTTTCGGGATTTGTGAATAATGAAAAAGTGCGCAAACTGTATCTCTCTATAAAACCAGTACAAGGGCCTAATACCTAACTTTTTAACAAAATAAAATGTATGGGTAATTCTCTGATTTTTCTGAGCAGTAATTATTAACAAATGGTGATAAATATTTAAGCCATGTTTCTTAATATGAATAATTTATGTTTTCAATTTAAAATCCTTTGGAGATTACATAGTAATGACAAGTGCTAAATATTTGTATATTATGAAGTCATTACCACATCACTGTGTGATAATCTCTCAGAAAATACCAAGAATTATTTCATCTGTTGAATAGCCAGCCAGTGTTTCATTACAGTCCAATGTGACTGCTTACGTTATAGTACTAAGCTTACTTCAGCTTTATGACAGAATGTAAGGGAAACAAAAAAGGGCACAACCAATTTTTGAGCTTTTTTTGAAAATTCACACACCAAAATTTGCTTTAAGTTCATAGGGTTCATATTACTTTGCATGAACTTGCTTGCTTGCTGTTTATTATTGGAACCTTCTTTCAAATGAAGTGTCAGGATTCCTGGACTCACCTGTTGGTAACAACACAAATCGTTGCCTACAGTTACAGTTTTACCTAGACTTGGGGAGAGTATCTGAATTCATCTTTAAAGTCTGTGCTGTCATACGGAATGTATGCGACTCACCATTTAAACTGGGTTTTGTCCCAGTGCTAGCAGTTGCTTGTAAGCAGTTTCTTAGGTAATGAAACCCATTTTAGGATTCAGTGTATTAACTCTTAATTAAATGTTTTAAAATAAAATCAGTGATGGGGTTAGATTACCAGAATGTAAAGGTACAGAAGTCAAATATAGCCCTCTACCAAAATATAGGCCTAGTATCTCTTTGAAAAGAGACATAGTCTTAAAATATCTTATTTTCAATTCAATATATAAATCAGTATTAAAATTATATTAATGTATTGATCAGAATACAAATGCAAATATACAAAGCCCATGTGATTCAAGAGCTTAATGTATTTATACAGGTGCTAGTTGGATTTCATTGTAGATCTTTAACATGAGTCTCTTATTTTCCTGTTAAATTTTAAGATTGTTTATATGTACTATGTAGAAAAGTTAAAGCCATTCTAAGAAAATTTTCCATTCTTTGGCTTCTGTTTACTTAATGCAGCAGAAGAACTGAGAATTTAAATATTTTTATTGCGTAAATTTTGTGAGGTTTTTAATTTCTTTAGAGACTGACAAAATAAAAATGGGAGGACATATCTCTGGGTGTTAGAAAAATTTTGACAGGAAATCAGAGGAGAACTAGAAATTAGAGCAGAGTAGAAAAGACAGATTTTTTCCCTAATACAGAATCCAGATGAACCAAGATTGATTTGATTAATAGTAGTAATGATAAAATTGTGGTACATTAAGAACTCAATCCAGTAGAAACACACAGTATTAATTTCCGTGTGTGAGTTTGAGCACACAGGCTATACATATATTTGTGTTGGTGGAACACGATGCTTTATACTCAGACACAGAAGATGATACGTTTTGAACTGCTTTATTTGTAAATAAGTATTTTTAAACACGCACAAATAATTACTCGAAGCTATGTAGATTCTGCAAATAAATTAGTAGGACAAAGCAATCTTTTTCCGTAATTGCCCTTCCCAAAAGCTGGTTAAACACATATGTATAGTTCCCATTTACAGATCCAACTAGCTACATGAATTTTCTTGAGACGTTGTTTTGAAAGTACACTGGTTGAGCCCAAATATTGGAAGTTTGCGCTTAAAGGAAAATGTCTGTCTAAAACAGTGAGCACAAAGTAAGATATAGAATGGATGCCCAGCCCAGCCTGCACAACAGGGTTGCTACCATGTTGTTAGAATAATTACATTTTGGCTGAACTAACTAATTTAGAAAAACTGCAGTACATCTAGCAAGACTGAAAACTTTCCAGGACTGGGTTGGGGTTTTTTTTATTTCTTAGTGTAATTTAAAACAATACCTCTTCTAGCTGCCAACAAACTCTTTCCCTGAATCTCCCCGTTCCTGGCTTCCCTCCTAACCATGTCCTGGCTCACCTCCAGACCTGCCAAGTTTATGCCAGAAGCAGGAGGTAGATTTGTATGGGGCTGGAGGAAGATCTGGAGCTCTGTTAAATTTTCAAGCCCAGATGGGGCAACATGATTTGTGTGTTTATGTCAGTATGCCATACATCACAACTATCTGTGTGCTGACGTCAGCTTTGATTGGACATTAATGTGCTGAACACTGCAAACTAGAAAATACATGATAGATACAGATCTGTGGCAACAATGCCACATAAGCAAATGTCTACTTGGTGTGGCGATTTACTCTGCAAAATATTTCCCAAGATACACTGCATTAAGCCAGGAGAATATTTTGACACACTTTAAAAACAAAAACAAAATCAACATGGGCAACCAGGCTACGATTTAAGAAAGCAAACCTGTTCAGAAGAAGAGCTGAAACCAACACATTGAAGCATGTATCATTAGGCAAATATTGAATTGCTGTCCTTCACTTTGATCTTTCCAGAATTAAGACCAAATCGGAAAGATACTATTCTTATGATTTGCAGGACTGTTAGTGATGAGGATACCTTGCTGATGGTTGAGCATCTTTCTATCCACAGTTTTGTAACCCGTTGTTGTCAAAACCAGCAAGCAAAACCGTTAATGGACAGAAAACATTTTTTGAAATGATAGAATGTTTTTTCTATACCAAGAGTTTAGGTTAGCTTCCAGAAATCATCAATGTTTATTTATTTATGTAGCAATTTTTTATTTCTTGCTCATAAAAATAACATCCAGCAGCCTGCTGAAGAACTGGCAAAATATGGTAATTTCTGGTTTGTGGATATATAGAGGTCACTGGCTACTTCAGATTGATATTTATACCATCTTTATGTGATTGCCCCTGTAGAATAATATGACTAAAAGTTTCCATTAAAATACAGTATACTGTCTCTCTCTTCCTAGAAGAGGAAATAATTTGCAAGTCAGCTTTAATATTTCAGGGGTGGATATAATAACAAAGTTTAGGGATTGATGTGTAGGCAGTGTTCTTTTACCTCAGATCACTTGTGTTATTCCTCAGAAAAGAAATTCTGTAGTATAACACTATTTTATCATTATCTGTCATTAGACTTTGTAGGTAAAATTTAAGTTCCCTGATTCCATGGGGATAGATCATTTTGGCCTGTGCACAAGTAGCGGCTTTGAAAAGAGACCAGTCCCCGGGATTTAATGCCATCTGGCCCATAAGGTGGGGAAAGGAGGGGGTGTAAAGGTACCATGGGATCGGTGGATTTAGGCCTTGTAACCTGAGCAGATTGGGCTGTGCAGGACAGGCCACAAGTTACTTTATGTAGCAGTCAAAAAACAGAATCCAGATTATTCTTTGACAGGAGTAGGAAACGTTCACCTTGCACGTCTGCTTCGTAGGCTTCTCTGTGGCTAGGACATACGCTGTTATTGAAATGGGGGTTCATGAAAGTAATTGGTGTATTGTATTGATCACCATTTTAGTAAATCTGTATGTTGGTACAATGCATAGACTTTTCTAACATTTCTAGGGATGTTCCCTTCTCTCTGCTCCTAATTACTTTTTAAATTGTTATTATCAAGTAGTTTACCAGTATTTAAATTGACCTTTCATAATAAGCATCAGTCGTATAGTTTATGAAAGAAGTGCAGAGTGTACAAAATGGTTTAAAATTAATAAAAAATACAAAACTAATACTTGGAGCTACTGAGCTAATTCTTCATACTTGAAATGGGTATTTGGAGGTGATTGCTCTTGATACCCCTGAAGGTATGGTGGCTATAGCACCTACAGCCATCAAGACAAGAGTATACCAGCTGTCCAGGCAGCTTTAAGACAACTACTTCTTACCTTAAAGAAATATTTTGCTTTTTACCACAGGTTTGTCTCTTTTTTTTTGCTCATTAAATACTGACATCATCAAAGCATTTAAGAACATTTTATCCTGAGTTACCTCTGAAGATCTCTGTTCTGACCTTTGAATGTTGCTTTCTGCTATATAAAATTAAGTAAAGAAAACCATGCAGAAAACAGCTTATTTAAGGCACGTGACAGGACATTGTTGCACAAGACATAAGGCATCACTTATCTATCACAAATATATTGAGAAACAGTAATGCAACTTTAAGCTTTAAATTCATATGTTGTGTAGAGAGAAACTTCTAGAAAGAAAAATACTGGAGAAAATGCTTTGGTTTTCCATGTTGTTTGACTGATGACCAAAATGAATAAATCGTATGGGTTGTGCTTGCTCAAAATATTAGAGGTGATATGTCTAAGTGTATTAAAAATCAAGGTTTTCAGAACACGAACAAAAGCAGGGTATCTGACTCATCGTTGAAGTCAATGAGAGGTGCTTAGCTGCCACATAACTTGTAAATATCTCTGATGTGAGCAAATGCTTATGTTATGAAGATTTAGGAAAATACGAATTTAGTGCTGAGTTAGCCCTATTATGGGTTCTGCTTGTCAAATGTATGTTTTCTTTGTACAGAAATCTCAAGTCTTTTTTTTTTTTTTTTAAGAAAAAAGCCCTCTCATGTAATTTCTAAGTATTGATGACCTATTTTTCCCCACAGTTTGTCATTGAGAAGACCAAGGCTTACTCTATGAACATTAATTACCTTTTTCATCACATAGGATGTGTATTTTGTTTCCATGTCTTACAGAATAAAGCAATTATGGAACGTGTAACAAACTTGTCAGATATGGTAGTTGGTCTTGAATCATTTATCGGCTCCGAGAGAGAAACCAATCCATTATACAAGGATTACCACGGTAAGTTCCATCTTTAGCAATGCAAAAAGTCTGCCCTGAGTGTTTCTAGGGCACTCAGTGGCTTAGCCTCCAATTGGGTATCTGCTATAAAGTAGCGTTTGATTTCATTTTAGAATATACCTCTTAAATGTTTCTCCTTGCTAACCAGTCTTGAGTTAGGAAAATTTTCAGTGAAGTGCATTAAGGCTGCAAAGGAAACATGGCAACTCCTTGCATGTTGTCAAGCCGTATTACTGAGGCATGGCTCAATCAGATGTACATCTCAACAGGCAGGCTTTGGGGAATTCACATGCAGAGGAGGCTTGGCAATCATCTGACCACCGAGCTGAACTTGTCATGAAATCAATACTTTTGATCTGCCAGGTTTTAAATAGAGAACATGGGAAAACATATATTATATTAAGGTGAATAAACTGCTAAATGATGTGCTATATAAGCTTTATCTAAAAATAACGTTCTGTTTTTCAGCTTTACGTTACGGCACTTAAATGAGTGTGGATATGTATGGCATGTAAAATATGAAACTAATTTTGGTAAAAAGTCATGTAGCCTTTCAAGTGATTTATCTTCAAAATGTGTAATGGTGTTTAATCTTGCATTTTGTTTCCCAAAGATTTTGTTAGCTGTTGCAGCAGAACTATTTAAATTTTAAAAGATTAGATTAGAAGTTATGCATAGCCAAAGCAGTGAATAACAAACAGTTTTAGCTAATCCGGAGCGGTGCTCCGAGTGTGCATAAATTACAGCTATTATTATTGTGATACTACTGTAGTTCCATGGAAACCTTTAGTTGAAAGTAAACTGCTTATCCGAAACCTGCTGTAAACATGTGAGAATGTGGCAGTGTTTTCCATAGCAGAATATATAGAAAAAGAAGCAAAGATGGTGTTGAGACACCACTGTGTGTATGCAGGCTGTAATTAATAAATCGGAGAAAAATCTTCTTGACTATGAAAATAGTGCACTTTTCATTATCTGAAAAAAGGTGAATGAAAAAGAAACCGTGAACAAAAGCTAGAACAATTTGCCTAATTATTTTTCCAACTGTATAATCGTGATATGGCATTTGTTTATGCTAACATAATTCTGTCAATTTGATACTCCTTTTCTCAGTGCTGAAGAGATCCTTTAAGACAATGTGTGTTTTAGCAGTTATTTCCTGGTTTCCTGTAAAAATGTATGCTAAATCATTTTGGTACTACTTAATAAAAATTATGTGCCAATATACATAGCTTTTGAGGCTTAGGCAACCTTAATTTAACATTCTAAAAATAGATATTTTTCATGGTTTTAACTTTGTAGATTCTTTTTGCTTAAGAATATATTTTAGGGTGATTTATTTACTGCAGATGATGAAGATTTTGACATTACTCAGGAGAAGTTTCATTAAATTATTGCATTATTTAATGAATCTTGCATTAATAATTTTATTAAGCTGCCTGCAAATTTAAATGGTTGAAAAGTCAATAAAATAACAAAAGAATGATAAAGATGATCCTTAAATAAAATTTGACTACTGTATATGCGCAACCCTGTGTTATATCTGCTGTTCCTGTATATAATAATTATATTTTGAACTCAAAAGCCAAACGAATAATTCTTATAAGTCACTGGGCTGGAGGCAGGGATAGAAGGTTTCAAAGTGTAAAAATATGTTTCTAATATCATTGAGAATTTTTGTAATTAGTACCCATAAAAATTATGCTTTTAAAAGTATTTCAATTTTAGGAAACTTTCTTCCCTTATCCTTCATTTTAAAAAATAAATAAAACCCTGAAAAAATACTTGCCTTATTTTAAATTAGGGTTTTAGTGTTTGGGGTTTTTCTCACAGCTGCCGTTTTCAAGTACGATGTCTTTTCTAAATGTTCAGTATTTCCATTTAGACGCTGGCTTTATGAATAGCAAATATAGGCCAGTAATTGAGAAGCCCTGTAGAATTTTCCTGGTTTTCAGATGTAGAAAATCACCCTTAGGTTGTTCAGAAACTATATTAGGCTGCACAAAAACCATCCAGCGTCCTTGTCAGAAAAAATCAGCTTGAGTTGCAGCTGACAGAATGCAGAGCTTGCAGTGCACCTAGTGCTGTTAAAAACATCTGAACAGCTATATAAGCCTCCTGCATGAAGGAAACGTATTTCCCCTAGGATGGCATAGGGGTTAAAATTTATCGAAAAGCGTGATCTAAATCGGTATTTTCCAGAAAGTTTTTTAAAGTCATTTTCAGGGCGCAAAACAAAGTCCTTCTCATTAGAGCTTCGGTGGTTATCAGTAACCCATAAGCCTTGTTTTGCTGGCTGCTTACTGGTGCATTTAATAAAATAAAGATCACTCAGTGGTGCCGTGGGCAGCATGCAAGGTGATAGCCATATTTGCTTACTGTAAATACAAGAGAAAATCACACACAAACCGGCTGTAGTTTTGACAAGTATTAAGATCCCTCTTTACATCTGTACTTCTGTACCAAAGTGCAATTAGTTTTCCTCGCACAAGGATTTCTGTTTATCTTATTCTGCTTGATTACTTGAGTATAATCGCACCGTTTGCTTCATTGCTCCTGGTAGTAAGCTCCAGTTTAAAAAGGGGAGGATGAGTGTGTGTAAATATACAGAATTCTGCTGTAAGACTCTAATTTATGCATCTGGATGACAGCGTTTTCTTAATTTTTTTCCCTCCTTTACTCTTTCTTTCCACAAGGTTTGGTTCATGTACATCAGATTCCTCGGCTTAATAGCTTGATCTGTGATGTGTCAGACACGAAGGACCTTGCTTTTAGATTAAAAAGGAAGCTGTTCACCATTGAGGTAAGAGAAACAGTTTTGTTTCCCTGTGTAGAACCCAAAAGGTGGAGCTAATCCCATCTCTTATGTTTCGTTTTGTGAAATACATCAAATATGCATCAGATGTTGTACATTCATTTCATCCTGGGTTTGCTGTTCAGAACGGTTTTATAAAATACTGTAATATGCCTTCTAATTAAAAATGTCTCATTTGCTGCACTAAATCGGTCCGTTATAAATAGTTTATTTTGGTTTAAAATGTACATAGAAAGTAGGCCACAACCTTCAATAACAAAGCGTGACATGTTTCTAAGGATGTCAGGAGCATATTTAATTAAATGTTAATGACTTGCTCTTACTTGTGTTAGTGGGTGGGAAAGTAGCTACATGTTATTACCCCAGTAGAGGGATTTTAATGTATAATGCTGCCTAAAATTGTGTGTGGTATGAGGGATAAGTGTCCTTATCAGTATTCAGAAACCATTTTCTTTGCATTACTGAAATCACCTTTCGCTCTTTTATGTCATTTTAAACACAGTATCATTTACACTAATGTCCTTAAGTAAATTTCCTACTAAATTTAAACTTTTTTCTGTGACCTTTATGCAGACAGTCCTGATAGAAGGCAGTAATACAAAAGATGTATTTCATTTTAATCTTGCTAAAGAGCAAATGAACATAGCACTATTAAGCAATTAGAGCTGATGTATTTATTAACCAAGTAACGCTTAGAGATGGAAGATGGCTTTTGGGGTGATGTGATAGTCATCGGTACAGTCTGGGCAAATTTTTTTTAACAAAGACATAAAACAGCCGAGCATCCCTGACAAACCATTTTGTTTAATCTCTTTTCAAATGAAAAGCTCTTAAGCAGGCCACTTGTCTTAACTGCTTGAAACCATAAAAAGAGAGAATTGCCACCAATAAATTAGCATATTTTTTACTCCATCACCAAATGATGGTCAATGTGGCTTGGCACTGCTTTGGTGTTTGGGACTTCACCCTTAAGTGACCACTTTGGCCCTTATTTGACCCTCTGCCCTTTTTAGCTGGCCACTTGATAAGGTAACTTAAGGGTTCTCTCTCTTCACTGCCCCCTCCCCTTCACAATTGCAAGTAGCCCTAACCTATAAATCATTGAAAGGGCCCTATCAAGTGACAAATTAAGGTGCCCTCCTCCTAATTAATGGTCATCAATGTCTTTAATTATCTAATCCTATTGAGAGTAGTTAATAGTTAATCAGGCAGCCAGTTCTTCGTGCAGGTCATCTCTGCGTGAGTGCTAGAAGTTTCTCAACTAGAGGTATCCTCTTCAGAAGCCACTTAAAGGCAAATTCGTGAAGGAGGGCTTTTTTCCCAAAGACATTCCTTTATAATGTTTCTCGCTTTCCAGAGAATGCGGTTAGTGAAACCAGGCATTGTGAGGCATTAAACCATTTTAACAACTGCATTTGAGCAGTACATTAGAAACACAAACCTTAATAGTCTGTGGTTGGTTTTAAAATACAAATGGTTCTTACTGTTTTCAGAAGTGCAGAGAAGCGTGCACCCTCATTTCACAGCATCGTAAATTCTCATTTATTATAGCTATGAATTAGAATATTTGGGGTTTTTTTCCTCACTGTGGATCCTGACTCAGAATATAATTTTTTCTGTCAGCCGTATTTGGGATTCTAATTTGTAATGTAATTTGGAAGGAAAAAAAAATCCTTAGCAGGAGGCTCTGTAAGAACTGAATTAGCCATGGGGCAGAAGCATTGGAAACAGGGGTGCAGTGGAACTCTTGAAACAACCTGTTGCCCTGGACATGCGTAGATGACCCACTTGTATAATTTCTCCCTTCATTGCTCAGCTGCAGCCCCTTTTGAATAACTTCAGATTTTGTTAGAGATATGCTTTCTATAAGCTGAACTGACACAAACCAGCCCTTTTTGAACATGTTAGATCACTGTCGTACTGTGATCTTCCTGTACACATTTCACTAATCTCTAATACATATGTTTTTCTTCCTCATACTATTAGGGGAGGCAGACTACAGCTAGGCTGACTAGAGCAATGAGGTCAATAAGAAAATGGGAGCAAGGGAAAATGGAATTAAGAAGCGATGTGAATACAGTCTTCTAAAATGGGTTTCTGCAGTTAGAATGCGATGAGTCAGCAGTCAGGTTTGGTTCTGGTGGTAAAAACATAAAGCAGCACAACAACGTGCGTTACAAGCAACAGTGTGCTTTATACAAAGTACAACTAAGTTTATGACTTCTTTAGTATGTAGCTTAAATGTGAAATGAAAATATATTTTGAGTATGTTACAGTTTTTGGTAAGTTTCTGCTTAGTTATATACACAATTTAGAGTAAAAATATAGACCTCTACTTGAAATGCCACTTTTAAATCAAATTACATAAGAAAAGTTACAAATACACAACCTATGGTTTATGGCAAAATTTCTCCAAAAAGGGTTTTCATCACTAGACCATTCTGGTTTTTACAGTTTAAAATAAGGGCATGGGACATGGATTTTCTCATCTCAGGATTGCTCACCAGTTAAATAACTCTTTATGGTTTGGCCCTCATCAGTAAAAAACCTTAAATGTCAAATCCGTTTTATTAGATTGCAGTTGTGTGGGAGGGACTCCGCCTCTTTATAGTCTGCAGAATCATTTAACCGTTTCAGTTTTTCTTGTATCTTCTTCATCAAGATAAGATTGACTTAAATGTTTTCTAAAGGGATTTTTTTAAAATTTGGGATGAAAATGTTTTTTAATGAATATTTATGAGTGTTCATTTTCCATTTGTAATTATGAGGTAGACCTTTTCCAGGAAAACTTACATGTTTATGGTAAAAGGTGCAGTAGCTGTATCAAGCTTTCCCAAATCTTCACACGTTAGTTACTAGCAATATATTATTATATGCAATATTATCAGAGATCTATCTTATGTGCATACCACTTTAAAGGACACAATTTTGAAGTTAGCCTGTCTAATCCTATTTCTTCCCACTTTGGAATCTTAATTAGAAGGAGATAAAAACCATCATTTGACTAAATTATTGTCTTGAATCTGTAGCAAAAGGTATAATCCGCAATTGGGCCAATTAGTGTACCCCATAGTTAGCTATGCTGAGGCAGGAAACTTGATTAGATCTGACACCAGCCTAGTTCCCACTGTTGTTTTGCCAGGTATGATGGTCAGACTTCAAAGGGCTTGAGGCATCAGCAGGGCAAGGTTTGGAGGCCAGCTTAGGTCCGGTCGTTAATCTCTCTGCTAAAACCACAGCAGCCCTCGCACAAAACAAGCTTACACGACACAATCATGCGGTATTAAAGTTTGGGTTGAGTCATGCCAATTTGCCTTTGATTTTCTGATGATTGACTAAAAGATGGCTACATGACTAGACACATACTGAAAGTTTACTGATTAGGTAAGTTCCCCAAATATTTGAAATATTTTTTGATTTCTCAGTTAAATGATATGACAACCCGTTCATCTTAATGAAACTTTTCAGCAGAATTGTTCTTGAAGTACTTTTTGCTTTGTTTGTAGCTCTGAATGTAACATTTATCAACATTTGATAAATTTTGTGGGAACATTATGTTCATAGCTTTATTTGATAGAACTTTTATCTTTGTTGTTGCAAAGCCTCCTGTATCAAAACTAAAGGAATCTGTGCCTAAATTTGATTTTTTCGCTCCTCAGAATTTCTAAGGAAACATTATTTGTCTTTGTTATTTAGTTAGCTTTACAATTACTCACAAAAAGGGAATTTCCTCTTAATTATTTTCCACCTCACCGTTGAGTAAAGCGCTGTTCCACGGCTGCGATTACATAAGTGTTCCTTTCTTTTGCAGTCTGATTTGTTGAAATATTGCAGTAACAGTGACATGTTTCCATTCTGAGAAAAGCCTAAGGCTGCTTTAGTATTATTCCAAATGATTGAAATTGCCATCTTGCTGACTTTCCCTTGGGCAGCTTAAGGCCTGTTTACTTTTGTATTTGTTTCACATGTTCCCTCTGAGTTTGGCTGGCAGGACATCATTACCTGGTTTGACAAGACGGTTGGAGAAGATTCATATTTGATTAACTCCCTTTGTTACTGTCTGGTCAACATAAACCTCTGAAATTATGTATTTAAAGTTAAAGCTTTTGATAAATTCAGACAAATGTTTGCAAATAGGAAAGTTTGTGAGGTTTTTTTTTAACTCCCTAGTTTTGCTTTAATGCTGATTTTTTAAGTCTTCAGGTAATAGTCAATTGCTAATAGTATAGAGAATAAGCTTTTTCCTACAAGTTGTATAATATAGTTTGTCTAATAAATAGTTGTTGTGAATTTATTTATTTATTTATTTTGATCAATACACAAGTAAAAGCCAACTAGTATGATTTTCTTTTTAATGGCTATATAACACCCATGCAAGCCAGAATAAAAATCTTTAAAAGACAGCTCAGTCTGAAGCCAAGTGTCATATACTATGTACAGAATTGCCACACAGCAAAAATGAGTAAGCTTCAAGAGCTTAATGTACAAGTTCAGGAGATTCTTTTCTGAGCGGTGTTTCCTAATAGGAAGAGAAGAAAGTCAGAACTAGAGGAGCCCTGTGGCGGGAAAGTTGCTGGTTTCTCAGTGGCAGGCAGATACAATATGGTACTACGGAGCACTCTGTCTGCAGTGCATTTTTCCTAGTGGTGATTGCCAGAGTAAAAGGTTATGTCTTTGGAAGGAAACATAATCACAAAAAACAGCAACTGAGTCTATACAGAAGTAAAAATAAATATATGATTCCAAATAATGTCCTTTCTTCATCTATCAATAAAGGACTATAAGAAAATCAATGATTGCCAAAATAAGCAAGATTTAATTGTAACTCCAGATAGTCATGTGTATGTTATGTGTCCAGCATTGGTATTTGGAGGAAGACTTAAAATTCTTTTAAGATGGTGAATTTGGCAATTAAAAACAGGAAATATGTCTTAGGTAGCTTCCATCTGAAATCTCTGTATTTCTACTTTTTTTTTTCATTCTATCCCTTTTCATTGCTTATTTTACACAGACTATACTGTAGTAAACTTCTTATTTGCAAAGGAGAAGTGCAATTAGCCACTGCTATAGATTATTTACCAAAACAGGTTGGTAAGACCAAGTCAGAGCTGATGTCTGCAGTGCTTCAGTGTGGTATTAGCATAGCACAGGTTTGGTCCTGAGTAAATCAGGAGATGGTGATGCCACTGAGTGCCAGAACTGAGCTCCCAGAAACATTTTGTAATTCTTTATTAAGCGCATCAAGAACAGATATGGAGATAATGGTTTAGGGTTATTTGTGAGCTATTTCTCCTGGAGGAACAAATCAGCCCTCTCACCAGTATGTATGGGATCAGCATGTATTTAAAATACGCACACGTGCCATACCAACCTCTGTATCGGTGAGAAGTAGAAAGTGCCCACTGTACCTGTAATAGCATCACTTTTTAAAGGCTTCTTCCAAGAAAATTTGAAGCAGCTTTCCTTAATGACTCACCCTAATCCTGATTATATTTCACTGATGTTTATAAAGTTGAGTAATTTTGTAAATAAACAAACGCATTTGAATTAATGAACTATTTTAGGCAATATTTTAACAAAAAGAATCTGTGAGCCTGAGAGCTGACAAAAGGCAAAACATTGGTTTATTAGAAATTTAAGTAAGGTGATAGTTCTACAGCAATCAGTCAGTAAAATACGGAAATGAATTCTTGTTCACTGAGATAAAGTTCACGCAATGTAACACCAAAGCTAATATACGCTACACAATGCATGTTGCAATACTGGGAGCTTAGTCAATATACCTTCATACATAGACAAAAGCAACTCTGTATTTTAAGATCGTGCACTGGTGACATTACAAGACTTGACCCCATGTTAGGTCCTTGCAACCTCAGAATGGAACCTGCTTTTACCAAGCCAGGGGGTAACACGGTTGTGACTGCCTGGCTGCCCAGTGCCTGGAGCATGGGTGAAGCTCTACAGGTATTCCTGATTCAAAGGTGAGACAGAACTTCTCTGAAATGTTACAGAAAGTGTATTTCTTTAATTTCCTATTGTAATAAAATCTTTGGGGCCTCTCGTCCCCATGTGTTTGAGAACACAAGTACCCTTGGGGCTTACATGGAAAACTTCTCTTTCTCCTCAGCCTGCCTTGAGCAGATAGGATCATACCTGGCAAACTAGTACTGGGTGCTCCACTTCAGCTCAGGGACTCAAATGCAGGCAACGCTGCATATAAAACTAAACTTTCTAACAGGGAGGTAAAACATTGTAATAAAATTCAGCTGAAATTTATGCCAGTCAAACCACTGTTGCATTGATTTTTCCTGTCCATTTTCCCTATGATATTAATAAAGACATTACGTCTGGCTTATTTAAACATAGATCAAAAGATAGTAATTATAACACCATAACATTTACTTCATCTAAAATTAATAATACTGCAAAAAGATTCTCCTGCAAAGCTAATTCTGTCATAATTCCAAGCTCCATTTTGCATTATTTCATCTAGTAGCCAGTTCAGGTTCTCTTTACCTGGTATGGTGTACTTCACTGAATTGTTTTGTCAGGTGCTGTCAAGCCAACCTACCATTGTTAAAGAAAATCAAACTAAATCATTTTGGCATGAGCCTTCCAGGAATAAGGCACAGAATATGAAGGGTTTGATGAAATCAAGGATTTGATTTCAATATTGTAAAAGACTGCCTGTCAAAAATGTATTACATTCTTTCAAACAATTTTGAATAAATAAACGTGTTTAAAATTGTGACAGTACAATTTAGATAAAGTTTTGGGAGATTGTTTTTAAATTATAATAACTTGATGTAAAACAATACTTGGAGTGCTCCTATTTAAAAAGAAAAGCCCTCTGAATGCTAATGGTACATAGAACTGAAATCAAGTGATAAGTTTTATGCAGTATATGGAATTTCAGAACACTTGTATCTTGTGGAAATGTGGAAAAATTTAATTTGAAAATATCACCTTCTTATTGTGTAATACTGAATAATGTAAATTAAATTATTTCAATATCCTGAAGATGAATACAGGAAGGTACCGTTAACATTTAGATTGCATATAAATATTTGTAATATCTTGAAATTTATTTCGTAATTAATTTTGTTTTATGGGTTGTTTGACATTATTCAAGTATAACATGAGGTCTCCATTCAATTTTTCAAAACTTTTAACACTTATAATAGAGTGCGTCTGCAGTTCCTTGTCAGTAAACAGAACTCATATATTTTTATTTAAACAAATAATTATGTTGTTCAGAAATATTTATACCATAATTGTGTTGTCGCAACAGAAGAACATGCAACAAAGCCATTAATGCAATTAAAGGTCACTTGTACATATTGTAATGGACTGCTCATTCACAGGATCTGTGTTAAGGGTCAGTGCTGCAGCATGAAATGGATTGGCCTTGTTCACTCTGCAAATAAATGGGTCAACTTATCTCGTATTTGCCAGACAAATAAAGTAGTTGACATATTCCCGCTTTCTTAGTATTAGAAGACAGGTAGACTAAAGAGATCTTTCGTAAAAATGTTGGTTGGTAAAGATTAAAAAACTCTTTATCTACAAGGATTATATTTTTCACTAAAATAGTAGTGCTTTTTAGACAAAGATCTGTGGGCATAAGTTAGAAAGATATTTATGGTGAGTGTTTAAGAAGCAAAAAGACTTAAGCACCATATTCATAGTAGTTCTCAGCAGGAACTGAGTGCCACCTCCATTAAATGCTCGTTAAAATACCACCAAGTTTTAATAAAAATATGGTATTTCGTAGTTGAATAATCTTCTCACTTTGCAGAGAGTAACAAATTCAGTCATGCTATTACACAGTAGGACAGGTCTCTGAATTTTATATATCTCCATAAATGCAGGAGCATAAAAATTAAAGTTTATATGATGTCACATTTTCTCAACCACGGGTCTACATCATACCTGAACCTTATTGAAATGTATCGAAGTAGGAGTTCAGGGCTGTTACTGAAAAAAATGAGAACAGAATGACTACAGCTCCGCATGGAAGATGGGCAACCATCTGGACATTCTTGTCTCAATACTGTTTGTTACGCTTTTGATTATTGATCTTTGGGTAGAAAGTGATTCAAAGTACTCTGTAAACTAGGAAACTGTAAGAGAGCTCCATCTGAACTTGGAAAGGGTGAAAATGTCATTTTGTAGGGAAACAGAGCAATGTTGCCAGATGTTTGCTATGACTAGTAACATGCTTAATCAAACAAATTCCAAAGGGTTTTATTGTAATTTTGCAAATTCAAGATTAAGGGTTAACATTTCCAGTCTTATGAAAATATTAGTGATTTTGGATGAACGTAAATCTGTAAGGAAACCACAAATTTATGGTTTCTTTAAATTTTTCACCTCTACAAAAACTGTTCCGTACCATTTTGCTGATCTATTTATTTTACTGATTCACACAAAATATTACCCTTACTGAACTGTTAACATACAGGTGTGTGTTGGTTGTTTTGGTTTTTTTTATTGAGGGCAAGCTAGTCTATTATTCTTAGTCTGAAAGACTTAACCAAAGTGCCAAAAGGAGACAGGAGAAAAAAATATACATAGACTGTGAAGTACTGTAGGTGAATTAAAAATGTTCTATAACTTGTGCAAATACTGCTTTCTGCTTTGGCCAAATTATGGGGTATTATTTGTGACTGAATTCCAGAGTACATTTTATTTTTATATTCCTGGCCAAGAGGAGTGTGCAAAAAGTAGATTGTCGTAAGCAAAATGGCTGAGGACTACAGTGCCTAAGGCATAAATAAACTTAGATTTTGGTCATGCCATCTTTATTGCTCTCTTTCTTATGGTTGTTTTAGTTGTTTAGTTTTTTTTTTTTAATTTGTGTTTTCTTGGTTGCATTACATATGGTTTTCAAAGGATTCTGTTATCACGCATAATGCAATTTAAAATTTCTCATTGCATGTTAAAAACCAACAGCTTTTGAAATATCAAGTGAGACTGTCTCCAAGAAGAAAAATACTATTTATTGCAGTTAAAGGGGTATTTCTGGCCAGCTTAACATTAACACAATATTAACCCCCTTCAGAATAGTAACTTGAATTTGAATGGCATTACCAAGTAGCAGTTCAGCTCCCTCTTTCCTCATTCCTTCCTTCTGAAGAAAGTGAGCAGTAATGGTACAGTGTACAATAACTAAAGCTTTGTACTGATGTCCATAAATACATAAATAAATAATGTGAACTTGGGTGCCAACTTGTACCAGCCATAGACTACTTGACCTTCAGAATACAGCTAGTAGTGCTCACTGAAAATAATTCACTTTAAATGCCTCATTTCAAGTATTTAAGATTTGAGAAACCTATGGTTTTTAGTTTGTGAAAATACTCTCTACGGGTTCTTCATCTTCTTTTATCCTGCTTCAAGTCTTTTATAGCAAAAATTACTGAAGAATTTTCACTCTAACGTTCATAAAACTCATATGTTTACAAAGCATTTACAGTTACGAAATGGACTTACCTTTTTCTCATATTAAACCACTAATCTTTGGGCAGTATGTCTGTTTGAGTCATGTTTAAAAGTAAAAGCGAAAAAACAAAAATAAAAAACAGTTTATCACTTTTAAGTGGGAGGATGTGAGTATTGCTGTGCAAGAGAAATCAGTTTCACCTTGCATCCAAAATAGTGCTTGCTATTCCTAAAATAACCTGATTGCTTAATACTAAAAGTTTTAAGATCTTTAGTAGTCTTTGCTAAGGAGCTGTACATTCACTTGTTGTGAAAAAGACAGCCCTTGCGTGACTTGCATATGAACGTTTGAGGTGGACAACTTGGCCATGGTAGCTGAGTCTTGAGGGAACTTCTGAAGTCTTCATGATAGACCCAGAATATCTGCTGGGAGTTTGAATAGAACCTTAATGGTGTATTTGTAAGCAAAACATTTCATGTGTTTGGATAATCACTATCCCTGGCAGTGACGTGCCTTGTCGTTGGGTTGGCTCCAGACTCTCCTGCTGGAGAAGTTAAGAACCGTGCAGTTGGCAGATAGGCTTGGGGTCTGAGCGGCAGGTTGCAATGGTTGCAATCCACTGTTCTCAGACAAGGATTACAGTGTTCCACTATAGTTTTTGGACATGCACCCTTAACTTGCTTTTATTTGTGAGCCAACACACAATTAGATGAACAAGAGGAAAAGTTTTGCTTGTGTACTGAGTCTCACTGGTATTTCTTGCTTTTAAGGGCTTCTACGTGCAGCCTGAAGTTCGTACGGTTACCTGCGTATTGGTGGAAAGTATAGCAGAATATGATAATTTAATACACTTTTTATCTTAAATCATATATCACATAAGAGTGGAAAAGGTTAAACTAGGGAAGACCTTGTTCTGTTATTTTTGTTGGCCTAAAGACGTAGGTGTCCTGAACTCGCAGTGCTTACTTGCAGATTGAGATTGGGAACCAAGCAGGGTTTGGTGAAGCTACACTCTCGGGACTGACCGAGGAGAGTCTGCTCATAGCTGTAGCCACAGCTTGTACCTATCTCGATATACAGTACATGTGATGTATAGAATAAACACATCCCTCAGCCACTTGAGCTGCCATATGTTACTAACTGAGCAGCATTTTATTTTCAGCTCTTTATTATGTGGTGTTTGTTATCCATTGGTTGTATCTCTTCTCTCGTTGATTTATTACAGTTTTAGTAATGTGTTGCTTGATCAATAAACACCGTAGTCTCTTAAGTCAGTTATGTCTCAGGTCTGCAATCTAAAGCCCCTGAGGCAACGTCATATACTTCTTAATCAGCACTTCTCACCTTTTAGTATAAGGCTTTGTAATTCTGGGCGGATTACAGGTTTCCTATGCTGCCTCAAATGCCCTTTCACAACCCTTTTGCTACCAGAGTAGTGTGACAGGAGGTATATGAGCTTTGGCTGCTGTAATATAGGGAAAAATGGCTCTACTTCTAGGATGAGTGTTTATTAAGAGATATGAACCAGTACTTAATTTGTAATTCTTGTTGCTGTTAAAATAAGGAATTAATAAGAAGGAAATCTAATATTTGTATTTAGATCTGATCCTCAATAGTAGCATAGCCATGGGCTGTTTGTGCTTGGTCTACATCATCTAGACTAAAAATAGCCTTCCTGTCATTTTATTGGCAGAGTTTTAGCTACTCCTTTAATTCTGTTTAAAAATGGATAGAAAGAAAGACAGCATAAATATTGAATGTGTGCAGATATTCCAGTAAGTAACTAACAGGAGATGCCTGATGCTTTGAAGAGCTGGATAGTTAAATGGAATTCACGTTTTGCTTAAATAAAGAGGCTTTTTGTAAATGATGATCATTTTTAAATGTATTAGGTTAATTTTTATTTTTGTATTTGTATCATTAAAATAGCTATTTTTAAATATCTAGGCATTAACATATATTTGCTTTATTTTTATTAGTGTCCTGCTTAGGAACCTTTGTTCTTTTTAGGTTTCTTTTACATTTTGATAAGAAATTCCTGATGAGGTACTTCATTTCTCATCAGTTAAATAAAAAGCCACATTATTTTTAATTTTTAATAGAGTGAGGTTTTGCAGAGTAAGAAGAAAAATCACTACTGCCTACTATAATCTTGAGCAATAGTCTGACAAATTACATTTTGTTATGTTTTGTTTTTTGAAAACCTGTGGAAACAGTGAAGGAAGAACTGGCTTGTTCTTGTTCTGTCTGTCCTAAGAAAACATGGGCTACTTTAGGAACGTTCAGGACCACAGTTATAATACAGAAAAGACACAGGTTTGAGGTAGACTTGCATCTGTGTTGTCTTTTCCTCATCTGAGAAGGACATTCTGGCTTTGAAAAGCCATGAGAATTAGATTCAGGTTACTGAAACTCCCCTAAACCTACAAAGGAAAATTTTTGCTGTGTTTGTAGAGTTAGGCTCTAAGGTAAAAGGGTTACACTGAAAGGATTTTGTCAGTGGATTACTTATATCCTTGTATAAGAAGCACATTTTCCTTCTGTAGTCTCAACTAAAATTTATACACGTACCATGGTCTCTTCTACTTTTGCCTCTCCTGTCTCGCTCATCCACACCATGGTGTATTTGCATCCTTTAGGACAGTATTATTCTGCACGTTCAGGTGAGGAGCTGTTTGTGCTCACACAGATACGTGTATCTGGAATACTTTCTTGCAGCATTTCTTTGGTTTTCATTATTTTTTGTTTCTCGAGTTTGTGTTTTGAAATTATGTTGTTACTTTACAAATTGATCCAAAAGATTAGCATTTATTGAAGGTGCAGTAAGAGAAGATGTGTTTGAAAGTAAGTTATGTTAACTACTGCTTTTACGGAAGGTTGGTGGTGGTGTTACAAATGAGGTTACGAAAAGAGAAGCAATTGATGTTACAGTTGTTACATTAGAGCATCCGAAGTAAAGTGAATAGTTGCATTCCATCAGTTGCAAGTGCATAGCACTGACATAGGAGGGTATCCGTTTTTAGAACTGATAATCAAAACAGAGTATTCACTGGTGAAAATTAGCCATAACTGGAGTATTATTATGTGTACAGTCTAGATATCTGGTAAAAATATTTATAAATAAAGCAGAATTTGCACAAAGCCAGAAATAGTCAGAGATCATTTTTATTGAGAGAAGTATTGCCGTTCCTATGAAGTGTTTAGTTAATGAATATTCAAACTATTTTAGAAGTATTTTTTAAGCTTTTTTTTTCCTAAAAGAGGAAGTATGGTTCCGTACAAAATTACATTCCTAAAAGATTTACTGTTCTCAGCATAATAAAAATATTGTAAAATTACTTCCTATCTTGAAAAATCAAGCCAGCTATTCTTGTTTCAAGTTTCATCTAATATATTGTTCCGTATGGTTGTATGATAAACACATTATTCCTTGAACAGGAATTAAGAGTAAAGCTGCCAGGAAGGGGTTTTGTTGTCAGAGTAGTTCCCGCCTCATGTTTTGTAAGAGATTTCATGGTCCCATTGTAAAGAGTGGATGATTTAAAACGTGTTCCCAAGATAAACTTTCCCATTGTCATTAATGAGGATGGATAATACTGAGTGACAAGTGCATTAGGAATGACACAGAAAGAGCTGTTAGATTTGTCAGAGCATATCACTTCAGGCAATGAAACTTGAGGACATTCTCTTTTAGCAATTTTTTGCTATTTATTAGAGAACCAAGGATTGTGATTGCTCACACAGGTGGATTTTACTGTTTTGTTCATTAAATATTTAGGTACCTTTGAAAAGGCAAAGGTGATAAATACAACCATTATACTCCACTGCGAGGGCTGCCAATGGTTGCTTTCTTACAAATAATTCAGCAAAACTAATATACCTGTTATTTGTTTTTAAAATGTTTATTTGGTAGATAATTTTTAATTTGCATTATTTTTGCTGAACGGGAATATTTAAAGTTATATAATAAGAAGTGCTCTGAACTGTCAAGTGAAGCTTCTGGGATAAAGAAGATTAAAATAAGGACACTATACATGTAATTTACATTGACTTAAAAATTGTATTTCTCCATAGAGAAAGACTTTTTAAATATTTATCTCTGAATAATTAATAATGTATGACTTTTTCTGGTGTTTCAAATCTTTCCAAACTACAACATGCCTATCAATTTCCATTTTGAACATGCAATTGGTCACTTTTTCGCCTTGATTCATCTTGCCTGGCTGCCAACCAAATTTTGCCTCCGTGCACCTTCTTGACACTAATAATGACTGAGTTTCTGTTCGTTTGCGTGCAAGATTTCCCAAGCGGCAGTTTGGGGCTGGGATAAACTATCTATCACGATTGCGTACAACTAATCTGCCTCAACCAAACCACCCAATGATTGAAATTGCATTTGACAATTCACCTCTCCTTGGCGTGCCTGAGGTGAACGTAGCTACAGACCGTCCCCGGAAGGGCATAGCAACTCCTCCATATGTTGGGGAGGATCCTTTTATTTGTGTCAAGAGACTTTTAGCAAAGCATGTATAGGCAGAGATTTTTTTTTTTCTTAGGTTTTCTTGTTTTCAGGTGCATGGCTGCTGCTTTCTCCTAACCAAAGCAGTTTGGTTTTGTGAAGCGTTTTCTGATTTTGAATTCGTTAAAACTGTTAAACTCTTTCTCTGAGATAAACCAGTGCGGTATTGGATGTATAGGAGATAAAAAATTCAAGAGGTATTTAAAACGTCAGGTATTGTTTGTTAGAACATTATGCTATTAATAGAGCACTAGTGCTAGTCAAACTTCAGACAAGGTGCCTGTTACTGTATTGACCTTTACCAAACCTTACACCTGCTCGGAGCATTTTGATAATACAGAACCTAAGAAAGAGTGACAAAGCAAAATCTGCTTCTGTCATATAAGAAATCTTTTAATTCTTTTCCAAGTGGTAAATGAATTGATACTGTGTATACTTACTGGTTTGAAAAACTGTCTGTGCAAATATGATCTGACAAAACAGACCCTCTATTTCTGGGTAAGATTGCTCAAATAATCTTCAGAGTAAAAAGCTTTCTAGGATTGCTTTTTGCTAAGTATTGTCCTTTTTGTATGAAGTCACTTTTATCATCGTAATTTAAGTAATAGCCTATGGTATCAGGAGTGCTACTTTTCATTAATGATGTGTATGATTAGCTTCATTGGATATAATTAACTTGTTCAAATACAAAGTTTCTCAATAGTTAGAGTAATAAAATTCTATTTCTAGGGAGATAATTTCTTTTTAGTTTTCTGTTACAGTTCCACTATATTGAGTTAAAAGTTAGACTGTTTGGATATGTGGGTCCCTTCCAACTCGAGAGATTCTGATTCTGTGATAATCCAGATAGAAAATACTGAAGAATTGCATTCTGGAATATGTTTTGATTTCTTACTGTTTTGTATAATAGCATGTTTTGCTGTATTTGTGTATTTCAACAGAAGCATAAAGATCCGCAAATTGTCCTTTCAAATAAGTACAGTCCATTCGTGTTGCTGAAAAGGAGAGTTTCATTAGTGCACTCATAAAGGCATGACTACCAGCCTAATTTTCTTTCTGACACATCAAGTCATACTTCTCTCCTTTCTTAAAACTGAAATACATTTTTTCAAGCACTTTCATTCAGCAGATTAAGTTCCAGCTGAATTAATAATCTTTTTGAAATGCTTGACAGCTGAATGGAGTACCTGTATCCATCTCAGTTGTGGGGCGGAAGCTAAGTAATATGGGTATCATGCTTTCTGTAGCATTTCCAGCCAACAAGTCCAGAAGAATCAGGACCCTTTTGAATATATAAATCATTAATCTTAGTAACCAGCTGCTCTGAAGGCAGGGAAGAATAACTCAGCCACACAGCCATATTCAGTTCACTTGTTACAGTAGCAGTCTACTAAATCTGCCCATAATTTATGTCCTGCTTTTCATATTTATTCATTTATTTATTATAATTAATTTTGTTCTCCACCTTTTTTCTTTGAGTGTGTCTCTATGGTACGACACGGTGCCCTGTGTAGATGCTGCTCTCTCTGAACCAGCTCTCATGGGTACAAAAAGCAATATTGCCATGTTAGACCTGGTGGCCCAAGCAGAGCACCCACTTAACCACAGCTGTTTGCCTCATACTGCTTCGACATGTTCTTGTTCTTTGTAGTAACTATTGGGTTTGTACATGATTCCAGAACATTTTTTTCCCCTTGGTAGTAACCATGACTTCTTAAAAAATAATTTTATGAATTTTTAGTCTGGATTTGAGATTTTCTTGTGTATTCTTTCTTTTATGTCATCTAAGCTTTATGCTATGACTTGCCATAATGACCTTCCTCATATATAATAGTTCTTGTCCACATCAGAAGACAGTTGACATAAAAAAATGAGATCTTTTTCAGGCCTCTGCTATTACATATTAAATAGCTATACAGTTTTTATGGTCTATAAAACAATATTAAAGGGGTTTGGAGGTGGCAGAGGAGTTCCAACCTGTTACCACCGCAGCGCCAAAGAAATTATAGGAGAGTGATTTGGATTGTTGGGGTCTGCAAATTCATGAACGGCTTGAAAAATGAAAAGTTCACATCCTGCTATGCATATTAAAGTAAGGATTGGTGCTGGTTAGAGAGTTTTTCTTTAATCTTGCTTCAGTGGAGTTTGATGCTAGATTATCAATAGATTCCTAAAATGAAGTATCACAATTCCAGTTACTTAAACATTTTCAATTTTTATGCAAAAACTTCCATATCTAATATTAGAAGCGACTATAGGTTTAAAAATAATTTTAAATAAAGAGCATAGCAGTCTGGGATATTTTTATGATAAATTTAAATCTAAATCTTGAAACATGGGTGAACTGCTGGTTCTTGAAAACATTGTCTATAAAAAAAGATTATTTTGCTTATGTTGACTTACGAGTATATATCTGCTTGTGTTGATCAAGTCTTCTCTGTTAGTCTGAGCCCTTTAGTCACTTCTCAGTGCTTAGATATTCTTTTGTGGTTGCAATATTCCAAATTTGATTTCTTAGATAGTTTCTATGCGACAGTTCCTTGTCTATCTAGAAGTGTACGTGACAGCTCCTTTCTGAGAGTACTGAGTGGCAGTGACTGAAAAGACAGATTGCTGGGTTTATAATGTGCAGTTTTATAGTACTGTGATTTTGACTTCTGGTGTTTTCAGCCATATTAATTACCCAAGAATGGTTTGTGACTTACGACTTCAATGAAAACCCAAGATTAGTTTAGTAATATATTAAATACATGGCAACTTGACCAACTACACTTTTGGGACTAAGTTTGTTGACCACTTCCTAATTCTTAACAGTTAGCCTTAAAATGAAGATTTTTTTATAAATCTATGTATTAAAGTGTTCTTTGTTAACAAAACTGGTGCAGAAAACAAAGTATCTAGGTCATAGTGTCCTGATATGTGCTGATGACTTAGCCTGGTGTATTTACCAAAGATCTGAGTTTGAAATTATTGAATAAATTAGTTTGGTGGCATTGTAAGCATGATTTCCCGTCAGTTATTGTTTCCTATCATTTAGGTATATCTTGCAGTTTTACATAGTTTGTTAAACATAATTATGTAGTACAGTTATTTCATGTATCATATTAGATATTCAAGAAAGATGTGCATTGTAAAAAAAAAGATGAAGCTGTCCAATATGAGAAAAATGAATGTATTACCTTTTTTTAAAATAAGCGGCAAGCTCTTAAAAAAGATCTGACATATATTTTTTTAATAATCTTGTCAACTTTAATTGTACACTTAAATTTATTTCATTTGTCTTCTCACACCCAGTTATGCCCTCATCACCAACTAGTTCTGACCTTAGGATCTCTAAATGTACTTAAGTGCAATTATAGTGGTCATTGAACATTACATTTTAAGCTGAAAATGCAGTTATTTGTCATTTTTTCCAAGCAACTTCTCTTTATTAATCTAAATAAGATCATTAGATGGCCCTGGGTAAAGTATTTACGGGCAAAAATGAGTTTTTAGTAAAAAAAGAAATTCCATTTATTTCTTCATGTTGAGTGATGCGTATTGATACAGTTTTTATGTATATATGGTGTCGTATCTCACTAGGTCTTTCCCCTGGAAGTCAGTAGTGCCCAAGCTAGAGCATAAAACTTGTCTATCCTCTTGAATGTCACTTGTGCATGGCATTTTAGGCTTTAAAAGTGCAGTACCCATCTTTGAAACATTTTAAATCAATATCAGACAAGACTGTTGGGATACAATGAATGTTTTTATATACCAAAAAGAAATATTTCCTGTTTTGAAAAACTGAGTGCAAGTTACACTGGAAAGTTACAACATAAATACATTTATAAAATAGGTAGTATTATGGTAGCCTTCTAAACTATCAAGATGCGACAAGCAACAGGAATCACAGATTCCTATGTGGAGGTGGTCACTTCAATTAGGATGAGATTGTTTCTTGTAAGACCAACATAAGAACGTTTCCCAAGTTCAAATTAAATGTTACCTGAACATTTTTTTGTATATACTTAAATATATATTTTCTTATAAAGCGGAAAGTTGAATAGTAAACTTATTTGTCATAATCAGGCTCTGATAGTACTTTAATGGATTTGGGATTGCTAGGTCCTATGGCTATTCATGCATCCTGAGTAACTACAGCGGTTGTGACAGCAATGAAGCTACTGGTAAGAATTCTTCAAGGCATTAAAACATCATAAACAGCAGATAAAGTTGATGCAGATCTAGTCTGTAATTCAAAGAAGGCTTCCCATCAATTTCCATATCTACACACAGTGCGGTGATTCATAACAGCTTTGTTATTGTAGAAGCAAGAAGAGATCATTACAATGCCTTTGTATTACAGAAGCATAATTTTAAAATCCACTTGAAATTAAATTATTGCTTTCGGAGACTGAAAATAGAATAGATTTTTAAACTTCTACTTCAAAAAAATAGTAATTTTTATAAAAGAGAATATGTAATTCTCTCTGTCGTATTGATAAAACTTCACATATTATCGATCCTTTGAAAAATACTTCATGGACCACACATAATTGCAATTCCTGAGATATGACAGATGTTAAGAAAGTGTCGAGTCAAACTTTCCATTCACTGAAGACCTATGTAAAAATATACAAAAAACTCATTTTGGGGGGGGTTTTTTGCAAGCAATGAGAGCTGTTTACAGAAAACTGTACTGCAGAGACTGCTGATCTGTGAATCTGAGCAAACCCTGTATGTGTTTGTGCAAATGGAATCAATAGAAAGCTGCATGAGCATCCAGTAGATAGGTCTATAAAACTCATACCCATTACTTAGAGAAAATCAGATAGTCTGAAAGTAAAATAATAGCAGAGGCATCGTTTGCCCTTTCAGAGAGCAGGATGAATCTTAGGGGACTGGATTACAATTACACTTAAAAACAAAGATACTTTGGCTTGGCTAAAGTTGATCCCAGGAATTCAGCTGATAACTCTTTTTCAGTTTTTTCATAAGAGCAAGTGCCCAAATAGGCATAAAAGTAAATGATCACAATGTGTCAAACATACTATTTTTTTATGGTATGAAAGAAAGGACATGAATATATCTAGAGAGAGAAGCATCTTTTTGGGGGCAAGGGATTTATTGGATTCAGCAAGTGTTTACATACTACTTTAAGAAAGTCCTGATCGTTGTTCAGGTTATTTGCCTTAAAATACTAACAGTATATCCTAGACGCATATATGATAAGACTGTGTGGTCAGTTCAAAATAAAGTTAAGGCACCTGGCTGAGAGAACATATGGGACTTGGAATGAATTTTGGGTTTCATCGAGTATGATCTGTGGTAGAGCAAACAATACTAATTCCAGGAGTGTGCCTCATAATGACCGACTTACACAGAAGTCTTGGGAAAAAAAGTGTAAGAGCTAGCAGAAGAGAGCATGCAGAAAAAAGTGTTGCATCTAATAGAACAACAGAAAAACACCAAAAAAATTATAACATCCCCTCTTGAAACAGAATAGTGATTTTCCCATCAGAGCAGTCTGTCAATACATTGTGGTATTGTGATATGTCACCGTGTTTGTGTTTCAAAACTAATTTTGGGAAGCCATTCATTTTTAAAAACCAGGTCTTAACATTTTATAGCTGTTAAACTTCTTCCCAACATTTTCTACTGAATTTGCAACACTACCATACATCAAGAGAGCTATTGGAAAATATTTAATTAGCAACATTCATACTGTAAGTTTTAATGTTGGGATGTACTTTATATACAGTTGCAAACTCTGTAAAAAAAAAGTAAATAGAACTAGATGTAAAGTGATAAATCAGGCCACATAGCAGTTGTGATGGGTATTCTTTACAGAATGCTGTTTATATCTTTGAGCGGTGGTCACTGTTTTTTGGCTAATGTCCCTGTTCATCCTGTATTCCTCTTCATCTGCCCACCTTCCTCATCTTTGTTTTAAGAGTCATGATAGGAAAATCCAAGTAATCTTGCTCTTCAGACAAAGACCCCAGATACTGGAATGGCTTTAGCAGCTGGATTAATGCCTTAACTTCTTTACTGCAACACTTGATTAGCAACCAAACTCTCTTGGCTTGCTATGAATATGAACTCATTAACAAAAGAAAGCCAGATAGTCAGTCTTACGTCTTAGAGATTCAAAGGAGGATTCTCTGTCCTCTGGGATGGAGGTTCAACTGGCATCCAGAACTTCAAATCAAGCTGCTTCAAATGCTGTGGGCACTGCCACTGACTATTTACTGAACTCCTTAGCAACGTAGAGTCCTTGTGACTTAATAGTGTTGATTTGCCAAAAGAAATGCAATCTCTGGTTGGAAAACTACTGTTTGATGAATTGTTTCGTTCAGCTACGCAGCTGATGAAAGTTCTACATAACATTAAAAATTCTAGGCTTATTCTTAGATGTCTTTGCTTCTTCCCAGAGCCCATGAAGACAAAGACAGAAAAAAGCTTTTTGTACAGACTGAAGCCTGTTCCTCATAAATATTCAAAGACTGGCTTCAACCACAAAGAACAGAAAAACATATCAATCCAACCACTTTTATTGATACAGGGCTACTGATTCAGGTGTTTCATCACGCTGCCTTTCCTCCTGTCAGTGGAAATCTATGAACCATTTCCCTTTTTTTGGATTTTTCACCTTCCGTCTTTTGCTGCCTTGGCACTTTTTTGGAGAAAAGCCCACTTAGTACCATCAAATCTCGTTGCAGATTATATAAAATAGATGAGTTATGGACACTGTTACCATTGCTTATTCAGTTCTCTTTGTCTTTTTGCTGTTACACAGTCTCTGTGTCTTGTAATGTTTAGGGACCCTGGTTAGATAAATCTGCTTCAAAGAAGACAGACCCACTGTCAGTTGGGGTCATGAAGCACCTAAGACTCAAGGATTCTTACTGTAAGGGTTTCTCTGTGCACAACAGGAAGAAGGATGGTGGCTCACCTTAAACTTACACTTCATTTGAAAATTCAGGCCCAGGATGAAGATTCTAGCATCTATACTTATTTGTAAAGAGGATTTTTGCTGTCTTTTGCTACACAGGACGTCTGCTTCTGTTTGCTTGTTACTTTGCTATCAGAGATGCATTCATTTTATAGGGAGTCAAGACTATTGTCATTGGACTTGTCACATTTCCAAAAGTTTTTAAAAAGGTATTGGCAATTGTTAATTGCTCATTTGAATTAGCATGCCTCCTTTTCACTACATAGATGACTGATTGACAAGGAACAGTCAAGATACTGCCTGTCATGCTGCAACTTGGATTGGGCAGTAGAGTCTAGACCAAAGGGTAAACAATCAAGGTATCTTCTCCCTGATGTTTAGGCTCTCAAATTTATTAGGGCAAGGATGGACAAAGTAGTCATAAGACTATACCTTCACCAAGACAGATTTCAGATTGGGTGGGTGGGCAGTTAAGGAACTGGGTTTTCATTCTATCATCATTCTATCAAAACATACAAGGCAATATACTTATGCAATGTCTTCCAGATGATGAGTACACGGTGTGCAAACCTGGCCACAGTTGATATACTCTTCAGACACTTCTCATTCTAGAAGCAATTATTGCTGTTTCTGAAGCTATGTCATTCAGACAGTGAGAGGTATTACCCCCATGTATGTACAATGTATTTCTCTTCAATGTGAAGCAGTTGAGTTTTGGACTGGGACACGGAGAGTTAAGTGGTGGTCTGCTGGACACTATAGTCTACTGAACTACAGCAGACATTTCATCAAGTGCATTAAGGGATATGTACCACTTGGCTGAACAGAGGTCACAAGCAAAACAGCCATTTGCCAGATCTCTGTCCCCATTTCTCCCATCTTTCTTGCGGATCCCCAAGGTTTTTGGTATCCTAACCATGCCAGGCTCCACACAACAGCACAGATGATGAGTACATCTCACTATTAAAGTACACCTCTTTCTTCCTTGCAAGGAAGTTCCTTCTCAACAGTTGGAAGTGGTGTGTTGCTTTGTTGAGTGAACTGGGTTCATTTGTTCTCTTAAGTCTGTCATCAAAACCTAGATCTCGGTCCCTGTCATTCTGGACAATGATTAAGGATAAAGGAGTCTCCATGGTCCCGTATCTTAGCTGGACAAAAGCTTGCTCCTGGTATAACTCTCCTGGTTTCTCTCTCTCCCTCTCTTGCAAAATACCATTTTCCTAAGACTGCCTCCTTCTCCAGCAGCCCCTCAGGAACCTTCAATCTTTTTTCTCGATATGGTTCCCTTCTTCATCTTTGCCAAGCCCTGCAGCAATCAAAAACTTCTTGTGCAACTGAGATGTTCAGGAAGAGGAAAACCTTGCATTTTCTCCTATTCCTTTTGCAAAAAGAAGGGAAGAAGGAAAAGAAAGGCAATGTCAGGAGAGAAAGCTGCAGAAGAGTTCTGCAAGTCATGGCTTTTGACTCTGTTTGCCACTACAGGTGAGACTGTGCAAAGAAAATTAATTGTACCGTGGAGAGAGCTACACATACACATACACATACACATACACATACACATGCCCCCCCCCGACCCTATCTCTAATCCTTTGACTGCAGCAAGAAAAGTGTTTTACAACTCCATTAGAATGAGACTGGGAGAGCTGTTCAGGCCAACAGTGCCAGTCCTTGTCTTCTTAAGCAGAGGCAAAAGTCAGTAACTTGCTTGTGTTAGGATTTCGTCAAGCATAGCCTAAGCCTTCAATCAGTTCAGCATGCAAGTTCTATGAAAGGAGAGGTTTTCATAGAAGAGGAAATTTTTGAGGAATTGTTGAAGGAGTATAAGGAGACAATTTTGTGACTTTTCATATGCAGAGCATCCCAAACCTAAGAAGAGAAAGCAAGAAATAGATTTCACAAAGAGAGAGTAAGTATGCTGCTATTTAAGAGGTGATATATGAAGTGATGCTAAATTGCAAGGACTTTGAAAATTAAGAGATGTGGTTTGTGTTTGCTTCAGTAGTAAAAAAAGGGATAATGGAAGGGCAGACGGAGGTTGGTGTTCCTGAGCAAAGCACTGGGCTAGGAAAATAATCTTTGCAATGATGTTTAGAATATGCCTGGATTTATCAAGACGATAAAGAAAAAGACTGCAGAGAAATAATTCAGATCTTGACAAGGGAAGCATAAAATATATGGACTGAGTAGAAAAGTTACCTATTAGGAGTGTTCTAAGGGAAGAAGTATTTCTTTCTTCTTAATTTTTATGATGCTATTTAACTTTTGAGAAATGAACTGTCATAATCTGAGTTTGCAGTGGCTAAGTGCTAGTGTTACACTATTATGAGCTATCCTATTATCTCTTTAATTAAATCTCCTGTTATCCATTATCGTAGCCAGTATTATGAAAGTCATGGATCTGTTGAGGGGGTTTTGATACTTCTTTCACTTCTTGTTTTGTTTTCTTGGTTTGACTATCAGCTTTCAGCTGCTGAGTTCTGTGCAAGAATATTGTCACTACCCTGGCTGTTAATGTAAATTTGATTGAGATCTCATCTGATTTAGAAGTACAGTTTTCATGAAGAATGTTCTCACAAACACACAACAACCAATGTCAGCTAGATCTATGTGTCCTGGTAGCCATAACATAAATGAGTCATAAAAAGCAAGTGACATAAACAAGCAATGTAGTTGATTTGCTTCTTGATTGGACTATAAATAATACTTGAAGTGTATGATTTCAGAGCCCTGTGGAGCAAACGATGTAAGAACTAGTAGGAATATCAGACTTAGCCCTAAAGAATTCCAATGATATGTATACCGCTGCCTATACCAAATGGCAGAAGATAGAAGTTCACGATGGGCATAGACTAAGGTATTCTAATTTAACGTTGTGAATCAGCCTTTTCTTCTAGATTTCTGCCTTTAGAGGAGCTGTATTTTGACTGTAGGCAGTTTCCACGTAGTCATTCACTCTCTTTGGTAGTCTGCATGGATGCTTCCATGTTCAGCTTTGTCTGAAACTCAGATGAAGCCAGAAAGTTGTCTAGAGTGTGAATCAGTTGTGTCATTGCATGATGCAGTGGGTGGGAGCAGATAAATCACTACAGGTTCTTTTGGGTGCAGAGGTTTCTATACTCTGTATGAGTTTCTCCTCTACTATGTAGAGCATAAATGTGGCAAGAAGAAACAATGGAGTAAGAAATTAAAGGGATCTGAGAGGACAAGGCTGAACACTTGTTGGGGTATGGAAGAAAAGAGAAAGGAAAAAAATACAGGGTTCAATGATTTATGGTTAAGAGGTGAGGACAGAAGAAAATACTACACAGAGGAAGACAATGAGGACATAGGGAACAACCAAGTCAAGGCTTCAATTAACATGATTCACTATATACCAGGTTTTTAATTCATTCTTTTCTGACAGTGTCAAGGACAGGTTTTGGGTCACCCTTGCCTAGCAGAAAGGTAGTGATTGTAATTCACTGAAGACAAAGCGGGTGGTATTTTTAACCACAATGCCATACAGCCATAATATTTGAGAAGAGTTGTTCTGCTCAGATGTCTTGGTTTGTCTAGTAAATTTGTCTAGATTTGTCAGATCTTTAGAAAAAACAGTGCTGTCTCAGTGGTTTTAAATTAATTTGTTCTTGCAACTGGGATTTAACAGTTCCTTTGAAGCAATTATTATTTTAGTACAAGTGTATATGAGATGCTACCTGTCAATGAGTACTTGGGGAATCCTCAGTATGCAGATCACTGACCTGATAAACTGTAACAGCTCCATGGGAGTTGTTATGGTCTGTCGCATCAATGAGTATTTAGGGACTCTTTAATATGTGGATTATTAGGACAGTAAAAGCGTCTGCAGCCCATTGTGTCAGTGCAGCTGTTCCACATGAGCGTTAAGATATTACACAGCTTTACATAATGTTGTAGAAAAGTAGATGACTAAGCTTATGTTGTAGCCATGATTTTACATTAAACAAGTGGTCTTTTTTAACATTTTCCTAAAACAAGAAATTTAGGCACTAATCCTCATACTAAACTCATTGAGTTTTGAGATTGCATTTATAAAAATTGCCATTTTTCAATTACACATTGAGTGAACAAAAAATTCCCAGATTGAATTCTGTGCTGATTCCTTCCCTACTTTTTTGTCTGCAGTTTAGGAAGTAAACAACAGAAGTAACAGAAATTCTCCCATCTAGAAATGTCTAACCAAAGAATAGTCCAGGAATAAATTATGACATAAATCATCCAATTTTTGAGCAGTTTTCTAAGATAAAGCAAATTTGCTACCTAACACCATCAGATCCATATATGAAGTTGGGGTCTTCATATTGATCTCACAAGTATCAAAGATTTGGATTAGATTTTGTCTTGATTTTTTTTTCTTTGAATTTCCTTCTATAAATGAAGAGTGATTACTGCCTTCCTTAAAATAAGATTCTGGTTATATGGGCATGAGTAAAAATGGTGTTAGAACTTTTTGTAAGCTGATATTGAAATGCAAAATTTGAAGAGTTTAAAGTAGTTGTGTGAGAAATTTATACAGGAAAATACTCGTGATATTCACAAAGTCCTGCTTTATCATCTTGTATGCAGCTTCAGCCTGTGAGCATCTTCATCCAGTCAGATCGCCAAACTTTATTTGTTTGAAGCATTCTTACGGGCTGTAATCGCTACCGTAGTTAAAAATAATTTTCCTTTTTTGGAGCAGTGTTGGAACTGGTTTCAGACACTGTTCAAGACGCTGGAATATAGTAAATTTACATTACTTAGGAATAGTTTGGCTTTTCTTGTTTGACACAAATTCCTTGGTCCAGAAATGCCAAAAGGTGTAGCTTCATTTTTAAATGGTGCACCAAGGAAATTAGTTTCACAGGTCAGACGGACTCCTTGTCAGGATGTACAAATATTAATATTCCAGGTTTGTATCAGTCACTGTTTTAAATTAAGCAGAAGTTTAGCTGCTTCAGTGGTTTAATGTAATGTAACTTCTGTTACAATTTTCTATGCGTAAGAAGAAATAGATAATAAGGTAATATAGATGCCAAAATTGCAGGTATGTACTGAATACTATTAAAAGTAGGTCCAGAGTCCTTCATGTTTAGAGTTATTGCAAATTTTGCCTAGATTTTTTCTCTAGATAATTAATATGAGAAAATGCCTAGTGAACTTCAGGGGAAAATTTTTAAATGGTGTTTACTTTCATGTGTATTTACATCTAAAGGGATGTTGCATAGATGAAGCATGAAATTGCAGGTTTTGATGTCAGAATTTTAAACATGATTTTTCCATTTGTCAAAACCTAAAATAAAAATGCAGTTTTCAAGTACATGCCCTAAAACTGCTGAAAAGCTGTCTGGTTTGTAGTGGTCCTTTTACTACTCCGTATCTGTCACAGGGGAAAGTGTGGAAACATGAGGAGTACACGTTCATGCTCGTACTGTTAGAAGAAACCCACTATAAACATCCTCAAGGAGTCTGTAAATCTTTCCCCAGTGTTCAAAACACATCTTAAGCTTAATGTTTTAAGTGAACAAGAGAGAGAGAAAAATAGCGTGTCTTAGAATACTTTCAAAAACAAAATCTGATTCCATCTCTTGTCATTCTTTGTACAGTCATCCAGAATAGTTCAATCTATTTTCCTGTCAAATTTAACCCAAAAATAATTATGCAACTGCAGGTTTATTTTTATAACTAACAACAGTGGCTGAATTTGCGAGCTTTTTTCCCAGTTTGCTAATAAATTAAATTTGAATTTTGCCCTTTCTGAATTCAGGTTTGAAAAAGCTGAAGATGTGGTGGTAGCATTTTAAGCACTGAATGCCAATTTCTGCCTCTTAAACTGAGGCAAGCTGTGAAAAGCAAAGACTTATTAGGAGGAGTTGTCAGCATAAGTTTACACCTTTGACACACACTGAAGTTCTCAAGGTTTCTGAAATTAGATTTCTTATTTGAAAAAATATTCCATTATATCTATTACTGATACTCTTAGAAAAATAACATATCATGGTAACTGTATGCCAAATCAAAAAAACAGATTGAAAGTAAGAACAATAAAATACTAACAAAATGAACAAGTTACTGTGACTGCTAGAATGATACAAAATGATCACATTAAGCAAATTATCAGGATAAAAAATGAACAATCTATATAAATTACGGAAAAATGTTTAATTTCATTAAGCCTCCAGATTCAGAACTTTTCCAGAGTCAGCTTGCGATTAGAAGTTTGTGATGGACTTGATATTTAAATTAAAATTACTTATGTTTGTATTGTTATCTCAATGCCAGTTATAAAATTTATTTAGGATAGGTTAATCAACAATCGCATGCAAAACTACATTTCTAAAATGTACATAAGGCCTGCATCCTCTTATTGCAGAGGTACAAAGTTATAAATTGAAAGAAATATGTAGATGGCTTCACATCACGCTTCTGCTTTCATGGGTGGTTGTTAATCTATGTATTCTCTACCCATGTCCTGAAGAAGCACTTACTGAAAAAATTGTTGAGAAATTTTGAATGATGGCTTTCGTGATCCATTCAAAAACTGGGAAAAGAATAAGTGTATTAAACCAACTATACACTTATAACACATATGTACACACATATATATACACACACATATAGACATATATATATGCAACACACTCTCAGCTCCTTTTAAGAAAGTGGGAAAAAGGCCAGTAAAATTCATTGTGATATTGCAGAGGTAAAAGGTGTTGGTTTATGGGGTTTTTTCATTATTCTTCTTCCATTTAGGCTCTCCATTTTCCTCCTAGACTGTTTTCCTTATCTCCTTTGAAATCCTTTGTCTTTTGTTCCCACTTCCCATTTTTCTATACCTTCTCTCCTATCCTTATGAGGTTTTTGTTTGTCTGTAGCAGAATTCAGAAACGCATGTGTGAGCCCTGCCTTCTCCAAATACTGTGTACATTTTCATAGAAGGGGATATGTATATCCTTTCCATACTTATACACCATGTAGCTGAGACAGACAGACAGCTCTTTCTGTAAATATCTTCCAGGTTAATGTGCTTTCTTTTGGTGGCAGCTTTTTTCATTGCCTCAGAGACCTGTAACAGTCTTCCTACTCTTCCTTCCCATCCATCTTCTTTCTACCTGTCACGGTTTAGCCCCAGCCGGCAACTAAGCACCACACAGCCGCTCACTCACTCCCCCCCTGCTAGGTGGGATGGGGGAGAGAATCAGGGAAAAAAAACTCATGGGTTGAGATAAAAACAGATAGGACAGCAAAGGAAGAGGAAATAATAATATTACTGATAAAGGAATATACAAAAACAAATGATGCACAATGCAACAATTGCTCACCCCCCCGGTGATCAATAGCCCGTCCCTGAGCAGCCATTCCCACCCCTGGCCAACTCCGGTTTTATATGCTGAGCATGATGCCATATGGTAGGGAATATCCCTTTGGCCAGGCTGGGCCAGCTGTCCTGGCTGTGCCCCCTCCCACCTTCTTGTGCCCCTCCTCGCTGGCAGAGCACGGGAAGCTGAAAAGGCCTTGACTTAGTATTAGCACTACTTAGCAACAACTAAAACATCAGTGTGTTATCAACATTATTCTCATACTAAATCCAAACCACAGCACTATACCAGCTACTAGGAAGAAAACTAACTCTATCCCAGCCGAAAACAGGACATGACCTTAGCTTAAATCGCTGGGTATTTTTCCCTAGAAAGTCCAGGGGATCTTCTTTTGAGAGCACCACATAGCTTCTTTCTTTCTGGTAGGGATCAAGCTTTGTGGTAACAATGAAGCCAATTCCTGTCCAACAAGGGACTCTTGGACTCTCCTCTAAATTAATGATGCTTCGGGAGAAATACTGCTCAAAGCCCCCATAATGCAAATGTTCACGGGGACGGGAATTCAAAGGAGAAGCAGCAGCTCCTTACACTGTAACTGTTTCTCGGGATTTATTGTCAAATATACATTCACATTTTCAGGGATTCTGGAGTTGAGAGAAATTAAAAGGATAGGGTACCATTTTTATGGCTTCTGCACAGCATGCAGTGACAACAGCATTCATATGTGGTGTTATGACTAAGGGTAAAACCTCTCTAGATAACGTTTGTCTAGGTTATCGTAGAGTGAAGTGTGATAGATAACACACCTTGATGAATAAACCATTACAGGTAATTAATCTTTCTTTCTTCTATTTGCCAAACACTGTGCAACATAGCTTTTAAAAACATTGAGAGACGTTTCTACTGAGAAATGAAAACTGTTAAACAGATTATGAGCTGGGTGACAAATTTGTCATCCTCACACGGATACTTGATACATATGCTATTCTGTTTAACAGCAAAACTACCATTTATGCAAATAAGGTGAAACAGCCTTTACAGGAGTTGAAGTTGCAGATCAGAGGTCTTGGAGTCATTTGTGGTTTCATCTGTATGAAAGCTTTAACATTTGAAATTAAGTCCAAATATGAACCTATTATTTGATCACTACACTTCACCAACGAGTGTTGCTCTAGTAAAGCAAGATGACAAAATATCTAAATAATGTGTGTATTTCAAGATGCCCGCGTTTCTGTTTATGTATGTACAAAAATATATTTGTGTAATGTGTAATAAGGATTTTAATAAATGCTTGAAAATGGATTTCTTAATATGCTCATTATGTTTCTGAGCCTGCTAATTCTTTAAGGAAATGAAGAAAAAATAATGAAATGATGTTACACAGGTACTTAATTTTTTTTATCTCTGATAATACTCTGGTAATTAATGTCTGGTTTATGCAAACTAGACGATATCTCTTACTGGACACATTACTGTCAAGAAAATATTACTTGCCTTAATTATCAGTAATGAAGCAGGGATAAGCTGCTCACTTAGATATAATATATCTAATGACCTTTTCAGCTAGAGGTTGTGATGAAAGGTATCAGTTTCACAAATTATGCCTCATTCAGTTTCTGGCCTTTGTCTAGATTAATGTTTTGAGGATGAGTTTTAAAGTCAGGCATAAATTGTGTTTGGTGTTTAAAATTGATTTAGTGTCTTGCTTTTAGTACATCATTTTCTCTCTTATAAATTACACCAAGCCTCATTTTTATCTTCATGTTTTATTATGAAAGTCAATAGTTAAGTCTAGTCTTGTCTTATTAACTACTGCTGTATATTTTGACACTAGTAACTGGCAGAGGAAAGCTTAAATAAGCATTTTAATATGAAGGTGTATCATGATTTTTATAAAGCTTGTCTTCAGTTACGTTTATTTTTAAAAACTTTTTGATCAAAGTTTTTCTTTCCCAATTCTTAACATAGAAACCAATTTAAAAAACATAATCTTTCCTAACTGTTGTTCTAGTTAATATCATTAGGACTGGAATGGGTAAAGTTAACCACTTTCTACTTTTTCCTTAATCTGTGCTCTACAATATGATCATCTCCAAAGTATCTGATTAATTGTATAACCGTGATAGTTTTTATGTACGGCGAATATGACTCAGGTCCCAATGGACTTCCACTGATGTAATCTATTTGGTGAGCAGTTGGAGTCCATGACCTAGATGTGATTCGGATTTTTTTGGCTGATTCAGCAGTGACATCAAGAATGAATCTAATGGTTCATTTACTCTGAAGGAAGAAACAGTGCAGTGAAGTTCAGTAAATTTTAAAATTCCAATCTACTTCAGTACCTTTCAGAAAATAAGCTCTGGTTTTTTCTTCTCTTGTGACTAATTCTGTAAGAATTCAGTCATATTGTGGTGCTTGCACATCCAGCATACTCAGTTTCTGGCAGTTGGATGTAATTTAGGAAAAAATCCGTAATAAAGGATCAGTTATATCTGTTCTGGTACATGAAAGGAGGATGTAGCGTGGTCATACATCAGCTCGATGTGACACATATTTACCATTTAGAACTGCGGTTGATCTGCACATAGTAAGCAGTATGTCTGTGGATCAATTTAAGCAGTAAGCATCAACTTTCATTCCTACACCCAGCATTTTAGTTGGTTCCAGTACAGGCTATTGAGCTCTCGTAAATAACTAAACCCATGACAGTACTTAGGACGGATGTTCCTTAGGTCTCAGCTCAGGTGTGAAACCACTCTTCAGTCTTCTGACATACAGGAGTGGAGGGGACAGAGTCTTTCAAGACTTCGGTTTTCTAATTCCCTTGGAGAAGTTAAACTTCTAGCCTGTGTCTGTGTCGAACAGGATGTTGAGACAACTACATCTTACCTTCCTCATGGTAAAACTCTCACACTGCCTGTTCTCAGCCTGCCTCTGTGTCCTTAATACCATGAGGGAGTCAGAAAACATTGGCTGTTACCAGAACTCTCTTCAGTTTGACTTGACAGAAATAAACCTATCAATCATACAGGCGGTTGCGCAGATCCACAGTGTGATTTCAAACAAAATAAACCCCGCAGACTTCAGGCTAAACTGAGAGGAGGGAGGACAAAGCAAATTGTTCTTTAGAAAGCCTGGGAGATATTAAATTAATTGGTGTAGCAGGAATTAATCAGCTGATCCTGATTCTACTTGCCTCAACCAAAGAAATGCTTAAGAGCCTGACGCAGAAGAAAGCAGCCCTGTTCTTGCCGCGAATGCATTTTTTAAGATAGCTTATTCCCCAGCCTGGACTGTGTGCAATCTCCTGCTACTTAGTGGAGATTCCACTGCTCTTCAGTGTGGAGAAAAGAAATATTTCCACATTTCGTAGTGTTGATTCCAGAGGTTTTGACAAACTGTTTGCCATCCTTTTCACAGGAAGGAGGGAATATGATGAGTGCCCAGGCAAGGAATATGCTACTCTTTTTCCTTGTCATAATAGTATAATGTAAGTGTGACTGCTTTTAAAATTGGCATTTTTTTAAATTTATTTTTAAAATTTTAAATGGTTACTTGGGGTTTTTTTACCATTTTAATGTCTCACTTTTTGAAAATGTTTAATCTAGTATGAGAACAACAAATTGTGTTTGGTTTACACTTTGAACTGTTTGATACAGTCTTATATTAGACACAACCTGGATATAAGATACACTGGAAAACTTCGCTTTATTAGAAATACCACCCTTTGGACCATGACATTTCTTGAAATGAGGTTAAGTAATTAAACAGTAAGTGGGACCTTAACAGTGTGGTTATTAGGAAGACAGCAGCAGTAAATGTAAATTAAATCATATTCTTCTCTGTCAAACACTGTTTTATTGTGTTAACAAACAATGAAAAGAGAAATTAAGTTAAAGTATAGCTACAACAAATTTAAGTGTTATCAATAGTGTGTCAAAATGAGTTGAAATCATTCATATGAGCTAAAAGAGCACTTAAATATATTCAAAACCAAAGCCAATTTTTTAGAAGACTGTAAACAGAGTGGGAAGAAGCAGAGATAAGCAAAAAAAAAAAAACCCAAAACTTACCAAGTGGAATAAATTGAAAAATTGTTGGAGATACTGGATAAACTAAAAAATTAATTTAAAAAGTGGTAACTCAATTATTAAATAGTTACATACTTTGTGTGAGAGTGTGGAAATATCAAATACATCAGATCATTTGAAATAATGTAAATAAATAAAACAAAACACCTCTGATAATACAGTTAAGCCATTTCTCTCAGTTCCTTCCACTGCTTCACTAACATCTACTTCATTCAGCTGTTTATCAACTTCTTACAACAGCTGCTGTGTGTTTTTAATCCTTCTGATCTCTTCTTAAACTATATCACTGCCAAAATGGACGAAAAGATAAGTAATAAATTCAGTGATCATAATTTAAAGTAGGTGGCATGAACATTCACTGGCGAGGGAGTGCATTTCCCAATCTCTTCCCAAACTCTTAGACGTGTAATCTCTCCCAATCTGTATGGTGGATTCATATTATTAGTCTTTTTCTTTCCAGATATCTGTAATATAAATAAATATTTTGCATTTTATGTTCTCACTTCCTTGTACTAGGGTTTCAGTAGAATATGGCATTAATTGGTTTAGAGCAATGCTTGAAAAGATGTATGAAGATATTCTGAAGCTGCTGCAAATTAAAGCCTAATTAATTGATCACCATTTGGATTTACAAATTAAAATCCATTAGGCTGGACTCTGAATCACTCTCTGAAAAATCCCTGCAAAACATTTTCCATTTGAGTTTTTGCTTAACTGAACAACAAGTCTTTTCCCCCTTATCAGTCCTGTATTCCTGGTACAATTTATATATCTCGTACTCATAATGCCTCTGATTAAAAACATAGAGAAAATACATAGAGAAAGCAAGGGGGTATTCACACTGTAATCATTCCTTCAGCATGAATTGCAGAAAATTCTTACAGCTGTACCTGTAAGTCTTCCGTGGAAATGGCTCTTGGACCTTTCTCAAGATTAACCACGTGGAAACTTGTCTACTACCCGGGGCTCTTTGCTAGGCACAAATGTAAGCTTCATGGAATTCTCTGCAAAACATTCGCTATGCCTTGCTTCAGTCCTGCTTCACTTGCAAACCAGACCAGAGAAACACTGAAAACCTTCACTGGATTAAAAACTCGAAGGAACCTGTGCTGCTCTTGTAGTTACATGGGGTGACCTTTTTATCCACTCCAGCTCCAGCACAGTGGCTGGAGCGCAGGTTAAATAGCCGATGCCAATAGCTAAATTAGATATTCTCAACAAAACCTGACCTTAAGCTAAAAGTCACGGTGGTTTGCTCTCAGCTGGCCTCAATCTACCCCCCTGCCTGTGCACCCAGAATTAACCACAGAACTCCTGCTGATGTTAAAGTTAATTTAAATGTAAATCTAGATTAATCCCAGATTTAATCCCATGCTCAAAATGTTGCACATTACAGACATTCTGCTATTATAATACCAACCTGAGACCTAGGTCTGCAATCTTACTCCAGAAAAATTTATTTGCAAGAGTAGTGGGCTATTTAGTAGTCTATAGAACTACATAAGTAAAAAATTCAGACTTTTACTGTTGAATAATAACTTGACAAGGCATTGTTTCGAGTGTCATTTTTGTTTACTTTAAAACAGAAAAAATGGAGGAGTAATAGTTAACAGTTTGCACCCCAAAGAAGAAAACATGAAAATAAAATATCATAGTAGAAAGGAACATACGTAATAATGAATTGAACTTGTGGGTGCATTTTAACCTCTGTAATATTACTTTGAAACTCTTGAAATGTGATTACATAGTGACAAAAATGATGGCTGTATTAAGTGATGCTGATGAACCAGAGCTGCAGTAATAGGTTATGTATTAATAGCATAGAGATAAATGGAAAACAAAAATCATAAAATTTTGAAAATCACTTCAGTATTAGTAGATTTAATATAATATGGAAGTCCTTAGTCATTGTAGTTGAAAAAATGTACATACATTTCCGATTCTCTGCAATTTTCTGTTTTCTGGTATTTATGTATGTTAATACATTTTCAAGCCTGTCTTCTAAATATTTTAAACATTATTACAGCACTGATGAAAATATACCCAAAGGTGTTTGGTTAGATGCTTTCCAAAGTATAAAATAAATTATATTGTGAAACTCATTACGTTTTTAATTTCATTATTACTTCACAATAGTAAGATAGTAACATTTTGAAATATTGCATTTCACTAAGTGCCTTTATTGGATTTTAACCTATTTTTTTACTGTAAAGCACTATCTTGCATACTCAGTTCATTAGTTAACTTACATATGTGACAGTAAAATTTCATATTTTACAATTTTGCTATTATAGTAACCATAGATAGAAACAGGGCAATGATCTGCTTGTTTTAATACCGCTAAGAAAAAAAGGCTGGTAATGATGAATCATGAAATTACAAAATACATGTAAGATGAAATTTTAAAAGATGGGTAAGTAGCAAGCGGGTTCGGTAAGGACTTCATATTCTACTTCATTGCAGAAAAGGAACAATTAAAATAAGCTTGTGCTGGCTGTATGTTCAGGTTGATTTCGGGATCAGTGAAGAAGCATTGCTACAATACAGTGTTAGTAAAAACAGCTTAAACTTAGTTTCAAGGTTTAAATGGAACATAATGTTATTTTTAGGAAGGGAACGATACTCAAAATCTGAAATTGAATGACAAAATACAATATATGATGTGTGTGATACTAAGTGAAGTTAGTGGAAAATGATGGCTTTCAGTAAAAAATGACTTTAAGCTAGAAAAAGTTATTGGAAGCAAATTAGAGTTATGCAAGTAAAGCAGTTGTGAAAATGAAAATAGAGGTCTGAATTATAACAGAAGATAATGCTGATAATTTTGTCAGATATCTTTCCATTCCTAATAACATGTTTTGTGATATTGCTTGAAAATATTAACAAAGGAGGTTGTTTTGGTTGCTTGTGTAGGGGTTTGTATTTCTCAATAGTTAAAAAAAGGAATCAAAAATTTCTTCAAAGACCAGTTAAGGTCTCCAGCAGAAATTTTACATTAGTCCTTCGCCTTCATTCAGCTGTCATTTTCAGAAAACTCTGCCAGAGAGTAAAAAAGTCTGATCTGCTTTACCTCTCCAGATACACGCTGTGAAACTTTTGTTTAGGCTTGTCTTGCAAAAGTTAAGTAAGTATGGGTTTTTAAGAATCTCTTTTCCTCCCTTAATCATAAAGAGATCAAGAGAAGACAAACTTTTCAATATATCTTTGAGATGTATTATGTTCCTGATTGTACAGGAGGATGAATCATTCATTTTCTAATGTCCTTATTTTCTTAATCATATCTTTTTGATACTTAGTGATGATGTCACATAAATTTGATCTGTAAAAACAGGAAAGCCATAAATGCTGATATTTAGCCTGAACCGGTAAGCCAAAAAAAACCCCCCTCTGCGTTCTTTGACTCTCCATGCCACATTCTGAGGGACTGGGTTGAAGAAAAGTTATGTGCAAGGCAGCAGAAGTTGCCTTCACTGAAGAACACACAGCAAGTCTACCTATTCTGTTATTTGCCACAGATAGTGATGGACTTTGCAGATCTTTGTCGGAAGACTGGTCCTTTCCATTTATCCAGCTGAATGCTTTGTATTTCATCAGCACCTAGGGGTTTCAAACATTCTGCCAGTATGTTTGTCCATCTCAGGATGTGAGTCTTTCTGGCTGGTGCCAATTAATTTAACCCATGAGGTGGCAAATGAACTAAATTGTTTCTGTAATTTCTACCTAGTTTTCCAAGTTGATGGAAGATTCCAAGTTGGGTTTTTTTATTTGTTGTTGTAATAGAAGATACATGAAAATACACATAATCATAGAGTCATAGGATGGTTTGGGTTGGAAGGGACCTTAAAGATCATCTAGTTCCAACCCCCCTGCCATGGGCAGGGACACCTTCCGCTAGACCAGGCTGCTCAAAGCCCCATCCAACCTGGCCTAGAACACTTCCAGGGATGGGGCATCCACAGCTTCTCTGGGCAGCCTGTTCCAGTGCCTCACCACCCTCAGAAGGAAGAATTTCTTCCTTATAGCTCGTCTAAATGTACCCTCTTTCAGTTTGAACCCATTCCCCCTTGTCCTAGCACTACATGTCCTTGTCAAAAGTCCCTCTCCAGCTTTCTTGTAGGCCCCCTTTAGGTACTGGAAGGCTGCTTGAAGGTATGTTTCCAGAGTTCAAAGGAAGAGCAAGTATGATGAAAGTACTCTTTATGGAAGTGTCCATTGAATTGAACATTGCATAGTTTGTAGCAATAAAATGGTCTTGCCCCAAAGATATTTCCATTCTGAATAGACATAGAGCTGAGAGAGAGACATCTTACAAATGTGGAGACGCAAAATGGTAGTGAGACAAATTTTTTCCAGAGTTAGTTTTTGCAGAGCTGGGAACTAAACAAGGAATTTCTCAGACCGTGTTTAATTTCCTCATAGGAAAAAAAAAATGTCTTTACTTCCTATCGCACTCCTGTATATTTAAAGTTCCCCAACAGCGGTTGTATATTATATGTTGACATCAAAACTCTTGAAATTGTGCAAGAGCCAAAAAAATTATATTTAGACTCAACTAGTAAGCCATGATTTTATAAGTCTAAAAATGCCTCTAAAAGCAGCTGTATGGCGAGACTCATCCTTTAGAACTAGCATCTAAAACATTTCAATTTGGCCTCAATTAAAAGTGTATTTACACATGAGCTACAAAATGGTCCTGTTTAGTTGATTTTTCCTTATGTATTGTATAAACAACATGGAGAAGTATCTGTGGAACTGTGTTGTTAATAAAAAAATTCCTAAATACTTTTTTCTTCCAGTATTATACTGTATTAGTTGAAGCCTAAAATGAAAGTGTGCTTCATTGGTGCCATATTAATGATAACTTTATGACTACATATACTTAAAAATATAAGTTAGAAAGGGTATTGGTTAAATATTTTAAATAAGTCTTTATAATACCATTTGAGCAATGTCAAATACAATTTTTATTTTAAAAGATTTTGTTGGAATTTAGTCTTTGAAAATATTAATAACAGCTTACAGCAGGTAGGCTATAAAATAACACTGTATGCTGTCTATTTAGTTTCTGGTTGAAAAAGCACAGCAGTACTTTAGTTCATTACCTTTGAAAAAAACAGTAACAAGATAATACAGCTGCCTCTGATTAAGATGTAAATTCTTTCTAATTAGAATGTAAATTCTTACATTTAAATGAAGACATCAATTGTCAGGATGCCATATGATATCTTATTCCACCTTGCCTGAATGAAGCCCTCACTGTTCATCTATGGCACTAAAATAGTTTTGCAATCCCTTTGTTCTCTGATTCTTGTAATATTCTCTCTTCATGTTCCCTTTACACATTGCTTTTGTTTGTTTTCCCCCTGCATCTGATATTGTTGTGTCTTGGGATTTTGCAGAAATTTGGAATGAAAATTGAGTTCAGTCAGTGCCAGTATTTGCTTGTGCCTCAATTACTTCTGCTGAATTTTCCTCAATGCAAATCAGGCAGGTTGCATAAAGTGGTGCATGTATTTGAAATAATTAATTTTCTGTAAAATGATGGATCAAGTCCAATCAACCTTCATGAAATCTAAATAAAAGAATAGAGAATTAGAAATTAATTAACATTTTGTGTTGCTAATACTTTATTATGCAGTCAAAACTATAAATAATAAGTTTTATTTTTGAGCATAACTTTTTATTACGAACCACTGATGATAACCTTTGACATAATTATCTTGTTAAAATATATCAGTATATTAACCTAAATTTAATGTCATGAAGGCATTGTAAATTAATAACATTTTAAAGTAGAAAATTACAATATACAGAGAGTTTAAGAATTGACCCATTAATTATTTTTGCTTGTAAAACTCTTCTGCGGAGTTAAGACAATATGTGTCTACCAGTTGATTTTAAAGTGTTTAATTTCATTGTTTTATTAAACCGGGCCATAATACTAAATCTAGTTGACTGAGAACATATCCTTGGATTTTTTTGTTGGAAGCCTGGTTTTAATCAAATACCTGTGTAGGGAAAGTTTATATTCTTCTTACAAACACACGCCTTCTGTTCCTACTCCAAATCGTCCTTCTTTTCTCCATTTATGAGCTGTATTAATTTTTAGTATGTATTTTTTTATGAAGCATTTCATGCCAATAAGATTCTCCGCATATCAGACTTGGTCATAGGTAGTGACACCATTTTTGGTAAAACGACATAGATTTAATATAAATGGCAAAAGATATTTTGCTCTAACATAATTCGATACGTATGTGTTGTATAAATATTATTCATAACGCTTTTATGTACAGAAAGGTATAATTATGACCAAGTTGTTAGTAGTAATAGCAGTTTATATGATGATTCCAGTTCAGCTGATATGCCTGTATCACTGATTTACTTAAAATGTTAAATCTGAAGGTTGGGAGAAGTTGAGTGCAGTTTTAAAAAGTTAGAAAACCTTCTCATAACAATAGTTAGTTAAAACTGGAGTTCGCATCCTTTGTAGTTTAACCGTGCTTGCCATAAAATCTTTCATTAAGAGTATTGCACTGGTGTTTTTTCCAACTGAATTGTAGCAGGTGTCGCTTTATTAACAAACACAAAGACTGCGCTTGTTTGTTAGGAGAGAGTCATAAAAGAGTCTTTAATGCTGGATTTTTTTAAGTTGTCACAAGCAGAAAGGTTCAATACGTTAGAAAAATGTGACTTACTGAACACAAATATGTTATCTGCTTTTCTGCTTTTACCCCTCAATACAAATTTTTCTTATATAAGTCCAGTTATAATACACTGATAACAATCTCATCAAAGTAGAAAATTAAATACAGTCTTTCAAATCTTCTTTACTCAGGAACTATAAAAAATGACTATAACTTATAAATTCAAATATACCACTTCTACCCCTGAGAACTGCAAAATAAGCACAAAAAGCGATTATTCCTGTGAAACATCCAGTTGTGTAAATGGTTGATCAGTTTGCACAGAAGTAGCGTTGTGTCAGTGAGGAACTAAACTGCGCTTTACATTATTTGTAGGGTGAGGCCTTATTACTTATCCGTATGACTTTTACAATTCACAACAGTTAGGATATCTTATGCATAATATTAGATGGTCAAGTGTTCTCAAGTACAGTATTAATACATTTGGGTGTCTTAAGTGTTTCTGACAGTTTCAACAAAAGAGATATTAAAAATAGAGTTTATAAGTAACATCAAAATAGACTGCATAATGTATTGTCCAGTGTTGATCTCAATAATGTCATTTAAGAGAAAACTGGTGAAATACAGAAGTATTTTATATGGAGAGCTTTCCCTGAAATTCTGGAGGGCTTTGTCATCCTCATGTCTACTTTAGAAAAAAATTGTAATAAACATGAACCTCTACTGTTATGAAGCTTTTTTTTTTTTTAATATTCCTTTAAAAAACATTTACTTGTACTAAAAACTGATGCACTTTGTTAAAGGGAAGAATATGCCATGATCTTGAAGAAACTCAGTTATTTCAGTTGGGGCTAATCAATACCATCTAAGTATTAAGAAATTACCCTGTATTCACTGTGTTACAGAGAAAACAGATATATTATTCTGTCGTTTAGGGTGATTATATTTCAGTGTGTGTATATATATATTCTAGGATGTTTTGGATGCTATATTAATATTTATACTATTCCAAACAGATATTGTATTAGTGTCATGTTTCATAATATAGTTAATAATTCTCTTAGTGGGTGAAGAGGAAATAACTCTGATCAGTTTGGCCTAGATATTGAAAGTGGTAGGAAGTAAGATACTTGCATCCAATTAGAGTAACATCCAAGAAACATGATCTAAATAACACAGTAACAAAAATAAATCTATGTAGTCAATCATTTTCATATGTAAAATAAGCTGAAAGACTACAGAAACTGAGGAGATTCTAGCCTTTGAGGGCATTTGTTAGAGAAATAACAAATAGCATCATTTACAAAAACTTCCCCTATGTTGCTTTCTTTCCTCAAAATATCCTGTGGTGTATCTAGGAAACAAAGAATTTTACAAATCATCTTCACACTTGCTTTTTAAATACTGTTTTAAATATTTTTCTGAATGAAAGGAATGGACAGTAAAAAACAGGCCCAATAAACAATCAAATTATTCTCTTTCAGATTTTCTTTAACCACTTGATCTGTACCCAACTCCCGTAATGCTTTTGGTTTGGAATACACAATAAGGTGATGGTGGTGTACTTCCTTTGCTGCAACACAGTGGTTTGTCCTGTATCTCTTCCTCCTGGAATTTCTATTTGGTGGCCTTATTGTCTTTTACTTCATTCTGTATTTCACTGAGATACTGTTTTTCTCTAGCAAAAAAAAATAAATTGCCTCCCATTCACAGTTCATTCTATTCATCAGTCTCGCCAATTTGACAATTTCTCCTTCATCATAGACATGGTAAATCATATCTCTAGAGCTTTCTTTGCAGTCCAAGTCTCTATTAGTTCTCTTTCTGTGGAAGGAATCCCAGACCCTCCTGTTTCCTGCAAGAGTCAACTGCCCGATCAACAGGACTGTTTAAAGTGTGAGCTTAATAAGTTTGTGGAGGTAATCTTTTTTATATCCTGCCATTAACTAATTTAGTTTTCACCTTCAGTAAGTTCTAGAATTGATCTACCTTTTGTGGCTAGCCTATAGTCTCTATTTTTATATGCTGATATGTTACATTTTCTGATGAATCAAATCTCAGCTATAATTACAGCCTTCACTGAATACCTCAGTAGGATGTGTCAGCAGAGAAGGTGAATTACATTCTGAATCATACCAGGCTCATATCTCTCACTCTCTAATAGTGTCTCTCACAGACATATCTTTCTCAGTTCTGCCAGAAATTTTCATCAAGAGTTGTTGTCTTCTCTTGCTTTGGACATTTCCTCTTCATGTCATATTTTCAACTATTCCTAACATCGGGAGAGTGTAGCTCTCTAACAATAGCTGTGCAGCTAAGTTTGATATGGTTCCTTTGCCAAGGGAAAGTATCTCTTCTTTCCCCTCCTGTCTTTTTTTTTATTAATCTTTAGTATATTACATTAGTAGGGGCCATCTTGAGGGCTCTGTTCCAAAGACAGAAATATCTTTTACATGACTCAGCACCATCAAGGTCATCTTCTTCACATTTTAACACTGCCTATATTAAATCCTGATGTATTGCTACAAAAGTCCAGCAAGCTATTTCAATTTTATATGTAAAGCAAATTAGATTTGTTTTGCCTCCTGGTGTTATTTTGCCACTATTTCAGTTGGTAAGAGAACTGTGTAGAGCAGAAGTGTCATTGTAGTCAATTTTTAGAACACTTAAGCTAAACTTTGGGTTGAATGTCAATCTATCTAGAGATAATTTCATAGGTTCGAGGGGGTTGTTCTGAATTTTGAAATATTTAAATACTCCATGAAACAGTTTTACTTGTCTCCACCAAGTAACTGCGAGGCAAACTGCCAGAGTTTATTGTACTAATCATTTGTCTCTACAGTTGGTGAGGAAACAAAGACATTCTGCCATATTAATGGGGAAACATCTGCCCTTCAAAAGAGAGAAGTCTGATTAAATAAAAGAGAATAACTTATATTGTCAGTATGAGAAAGAGTGTGGAATAATTAGTGGGAAATTATAGGTCAGGTGTAGGGTTTCTGTGACATTTTTGGTCCCTTTTATTAATCCTGCCAGGTTTTGCCAAAATGTAGGCATAGATAAGAACTTAAGTTTAAACTCTCAGTATTAGCTAGACCTGTCAAAGACATCTGAAAGATTCAAAACTAAACAATAAAAAAAATTAATTTACTATGATCTTTGTAGCAGGATTCCCATTGCAAAATGATGAAGTAATACCTTTTCTTCCTCCACAGTCACGAGAGGAAAACCTTTTGCCTCACATACAGTATTATGCAAGACAAAATGAATTAAATGCATGTTTATGATAATTGTATTATTCATTTTACTTAGAAGTGGAGAGGTGATGGAATGAGAAACAAATATTTTGAATAGATGTTTTCATAGAGTAAGTGAAAGCAGTGCTGAGTGTATGAATAAGTCATGGCAACAACAGCTCAGACACTTATTTTGGACATACATAGCATTATTTTGCCTAATATGAACATTAGGTATGGCTTTTGCATATATTATGCCCTGAATATGTTATCAAAAAGCCTTCTTCTGAATAAACTTGCTTAAATTACAGATACAAGTACCCAGCATATTTTAAAATATGCTTTAAAAAGTATTTAGAGTAGAAGTGACATTGAAACGCATTCTATGCACCTATTAATTTCATTTACTTTATTGATTCTTAAAAGTTGAGAGATGGCTTCAAAATTGTGTGTAATAATGATAAGTATTAGGCAGTAAAATAGGCAGAGGCTTTGTTTTTCACTTTGTTGGTGGTTTTGCACTCTATTTTAAAAGAGGGAGCCACTTTAGTGATGCAGCTTCTACCAAATGTGGATATCCATCACTAACTTCCCCACTACCATCAACCAGACTGAGCCCATCAGCCTGCATTATACTATAAAAAAGAAGTTGTAGCTTTAGGGCTTGAAAACAGAGTTTTCTCACTGAATGCTGACCTATGTGCAGATATGTGCGGCCCGATTTGAAAACCACTTACATAGAGAACGGTATGCCTGCATTACTTTGTGAACTTTAATTTGAACCATGTTTTTAACAATGTAGTTGTAAGAATTCAAAAGTCTGCAAAACCCAAAGATAAAAGCACTTCTAAACAGGTTGATAGTACTGAGTAGTGTAAATAGTACAAATACATAGATGTTGAGTAATTTAAATATGTACAAAATAAATCATTTTGTACAAAGGGGTTATGGGTGGCACTTCTTTGAAATAAAAGTAGACTTGTCTAAAATTATAGTTCCAAGTAGTTTATACATACAAGTTTTTAGCATTCAGATATGCAGATGCTTGATTCCTAACATTCAATAAAAAGACGATTGAGATACATAAGTGATTGGTTTAAAAAGATACAAAGCAATAGAAATATACAACAAAGTGATTGCATTACAGTAAGTTTGACTATAAATCAGTTATTCACATTCCCCTGCAATTTGCAGTCGTCCAGCTTTGGGTGATGTTGAGAAAATAATGTCCAATTATTGTCAAGGTCCGAGTGAAAAAGGTGGTTCCCTACACCTCCTTCTGTCTCTCTCGTCCTGTGGGGTTATCAGTTGACCATTTCCTTGTCGGATATGGATGCCAGTCTTCCTACTCAAAGGAGTATCTGATGCATCCTTCAACATAGATGTCCCCTTAAACTTCTACCTTCTAATATATGAGACTTGAAGCGTTTCTTAGATTTTACATGTCTTCACACCAAATTTCACAGTTCTGTATTTAAAATTCAAATCCATTCTACTGCTCTAGCCGATAAACCTTTGTTCATTCAAAAGACTTCTCACAACTGGTTTTATCTTTGACATAAAATAATAGTATGATAAAATGACTTACAGCAACCTGGGCTGTTAAACTTCAGCAATTTCCATTGATGTATTGTTATAGATATGGATTGCATTTGTTTTATTTTTAATTCTTCATTGCATTATTGGTGCTTGATATAAGCATGTTTTCCTAGTAATTTCTTATGAAGCTTGCATAAGTATGCAAACGAAATTAATAAAAACGTGACAAAAGCCTAATCCAACATTATACCTAAATAAATAATTCCTGGCCCGATATGTATACAATTCTTCTATACATTTTTGGTTTGCGTTTATACTATCCATAAAATCAGAAGAAATCTTTCTAGCCTTTCATTTCCATAGCACTTTGAGATTTTTTTAAATTGCTTGACTTGAATTGTTCTATTGGGGTTCTCCACTGCTCCAGCCATTTAAGCAGTCCAAGACTGCTTGGCTATAATCTTACATAGAAGAAAAGCAGAGGAGTAAAATGTCTTTTTTACTAGTTCAGAGATCAGTCAAAACAGAATGGGATTAGTGAAATACCTTTTCCACAACCATCTGTTATAAATTCAGATAAATAAGTATGAGCACCTACATCCTTGTGAATGTGCATGCTAGGGAGATACTTAATTGCCCAACAGCATGTTGTGTCCCTTTGTATGTGACAAATATATACACACATATACACTGCTGAAGGAGCTTAGATAGTGTTAATTATATATTCAAAATAAAATTTCTTTCACATAGATGTTTTGTGATCCTGGTTTTTTATCCTGGGTAAGTCTTAACACAAATTGAGATGATCATGCAGATATACATAGTCAAATTTTAAAAGTTGACAGCATGGTTCACACATGTATGAGTTACCATATAATATAAAAATCTTTATGAAACTATTTTTGATGACCCACCTATATATGCTGAATTACTGATCTGTAATCATTTTGCTGTGCCATAATAAGTTGCAGCCATAGCAACCTCCGAGTGCTGTGGAACAGCATCCTCCCAGATCTAAGCCAGCAACATGTATTCAGTTACAAATCAAGATAATTTAATAAAAAGTTTGTAAAACTCGGTAAAGTTCATCTATTTTTTTTATTCACTTAGAGGTTGTCCTTAGTGACTATTGCAGCACTAAAATTATGTGTTGTTAAGTTACATATTTTGCACTGTAGCTGTCTTTGTTCTTAGTATTTATTTAACATATAGAAGGCATTAATTATAGTCCAGAAGTCCAGCTGAGAGCATCCCACTATGCAGGAAAAGGGAGATGCCAGTTTTGGAACTGAGCAACAGTAATCTGAGAAGTGCTAAAAGGTCTTTTTTTTAGCATATAGGTTAAATATTATTTTCTCACCTTCCCACATGCATTAAATTTCAGTTCTCAGTTTATTACTTTGCTGTGGATGTGTGTTAGAGTAAGAATTAAAGTCAATGATTGTTACTGAAAATGAAGCTTTTTCCATTCATGGAAGCTATTTTTTCCTCAAAAATTGAGACTAGTGGTGGCAGACACTGTAGGCACAGCCACCTGGGCCATGATGCTGATCCAGAATATTTTTCATAGATGCCATAGACACTTTTCATGAATCTATATTTTGTCTGCTTGTCGATTGCTTGACTATTCTGAGATCAGTATCTAATATGAAATGTATGATAGTTTTTGAAGAGAAAAGATTGCTTTCACTGTCTTTTGGAAGAGACCCTAGGTGGAGGTGGTGGGATATTTTGAATCGGTTTTCTTAAAGTGATTTGCATCTATAAATTCCAAATTTCCAAGGAGTTCGGCTGTCATTTGTACAGACCTAAAGGAACTGGCTGTATTTACAAGTACTCAGTAGCTCTTAAAAGCAGTGAAATATGATGGCTACTTCATATTGCAACTTTCTAATATCTTCATCAGAAGAGTTGAATAACGATCTCCTATGAACGTTAGGTCATTCTAACAGATTCTGATTAACAGAATTTAAAAATAAATTTAAAATTGAATTTAAAATTTTAACATAATTTATAGTATGTACAGCCATTGAAGATGCTCCAGATAAACAGTAAGCTATGTTAACCTATACATTCCTGAATATTTTATGCAAACACGTGCTATTTGAAAATCTGTTACAAAAGTGGCTTTTTTTTCTAGGAGCGTGTAGGTGTCCCTCTTAACATAAGCATACAGCACATCAAAATAAAGACCAAAATATACTCTATATATTATTTTAAAATATCAAACTCTTAATGAATTTGCCTTGTCTCTAACTTGAAGTCAAAATATAATTGTTGGATTCTATTTGAATCTGTTGTAGTAAGGAAAAAACAAATACAAACTTTTCTTATTCTTGTCTGATTTTATGCGAATTACTCCTTTCATTTACTTAAAGTTGCAGATGTTTCAGGCAAACTATGCTCGTAACTTTTGATGTCCTATCCATGCAAAGCTATCTTTGTATGTGAGGTGTGATGTGAGCAGGTATCCAGAAGGATGAAGTCACAAAATAATGCTGGTAAAATCATGTAATCTTTTGTTTCCATGGGTGTATGATAGAGGTGGGTGAGTTTTCCCTTGTGCTTCCCATGATTCCTTCTATTTATGACTTCTACTGCACATACGTTTGTCATTGCTCACAGGTTATTCATACCAAACCTATTTAGATGGTCTTTTCTACACATCCAATATTGAAATGAGATACCTCTATTATTGTATTAAAATATAGTCAGCAGAAAAATGTTAAGTGGCTACTAAACTGGCTGTGCCAAAATATTTGTGATCTTGTCAACACTAGTAATAATTTTCTACAAACACTCCATAGTAAATGCGAATAATGAAATTAGTTTTAAAATAACCAAAATGGAGGTTGAAGGAGAAATGGCAAAATTTGGCGTTATGTCATGTATTCTTACACCTATGTGCACCTTGTGCCTACTCTCCTAATTAATTTTTCTTTATTTTCAAGTGTTTGTGGGAAGAGAGAAGTGAGGGCACCTCTACTAGAGGAAGAGTAGGCTCAGAGTGTGAGTTATCATGCCCACACATACTGCTGCTGATCCTACTGCATCCCACTAACTGCTGTATTTTCATTATGAGCTTGGATTCTGTTTCCCTCTTTATTACAAGGATGTTACAGTTCTTTATTCTTCACTGACAGCTGGCAACAGGTAATGCTGGCTGTTATTTTGTTCGCTCTAGTCAAGCACATTCATTTCCAAATATAACCATGTTTTGTTTGCTGTATTTTGTTCTTGGTGTGGTTGAATGCCATCCTTGGAAAGATGTGCATTGAGCTAGTATTGAATAAGTGGCTTGCCTTCGGCATTCATGAGTAAATTCTGTAGTTTTTGTTTCAAGGCTTTGACATGTCATCAAGTGTAAATCTATTCTAATGCCAAAATCCTTCTTGATGTCTGATGCCAATCAGTAGCTTTTCATCTTGAAAAAGGTAGTGAATAATTTGCCCTGTGGATATTACACAGACACCGTATATGGCAAGAAGCAAAGAGAGGGGAATCCCATACCCATTTTTTAAATTCAAATAATCATGTTCAACCAGTTTGCTTTCCTAAATACCATTGGTAGTCTGGTACATTTTCTCTCTTTCAAGTGAATATTGAATACTTGTCTAATTTGCATATTTTCGATGTGTAGAAACAATATGCTCTTTCTGCTGCAGTATTTTATTTCATGAGCAGCAGCCAACATGCTGAAATATGTGAATTATATTACATTTGTTATTTTAATAGGAAGCTCAAATCTTTTACCTCCTTCAGCTTCATTAGTGTGTTTTTAATAAAAAGAAGAACGAAAAGGCATTTGCTATATAGGAAGGTCAACATTTTCTTTGTGAACACAGTTTGCACCCATGATTTTGAATTTCAATGAACTGTAAGCCCTACAAGTGTTGAATTAAAGGCATAAAACACTGTAGTTCGCTCAAGAGCTCAAAAGTATGTAATTTCTTTCCTTAGACAGGAGGCCTACTGAAAACCTAATGAATGTGTTTATATAGTTGAATGGCACTCATATAGTTTATACTCAGAAGAAAGAAGCAAACAGAGCTTTGTATTTAGCTCCTTTTCAGTCTGAAATATTACAAGATTTTAGGGTGCACGGGGACTATTGTGATTATCTAATCTGACCTCCTGTGTAATACAGGTCATAGTACTTTGCACAGTAATTCCTGCATCAGGGCAGATAAATTCTTCAGCTGTAGTGAACGTTTTGTACTGAGTTTGATTGGTTTAAGCTGCCACCTTATCCTAAATCTCATATTAGCAATATTAGTAATACCAATACTGTGAGGTATTTTCCTTACAATTTCTAATAATGTTGAACCTTTCACCAAAAGTTACTCAAAAGAGCTTGCATGCCTTAATTAAACTTTAAGATATCATTATTTTAAAATGACAAGTCATGTATATCATTTCCAATGTAGTTAATCAGGAATAGAATTTAAACTCATCATCTTGTAGTTTAACTAATAAATCATAAAAACACTCATTAGCTGATTCACTAACCAGTGATGATTTTAGGCTGAAAAATCTAATCATAATTACAGTAAGTTAATTTTGTCAGGTTTAAGAATTACTTAAAATTACAGTGAACCCAAACTGATATTTAAAGATATCTGCTACTTGAATATTTGGATTCAAGTTCTCATTCTAAAATCTTCAGGCGTGCTGCGTTACATACTGCTGTGCATGTACGGGCTGCCTTCATGCATAAGAGATCCCAAAGAACTTTAACATCTATGTTTATACAGGAAATCATCCATGCATTATTTAATTGCAGCATTCATTCAGGGATGAAATGCAATAGCTGTCCAAGCTCTCAAAACTAAAAGTTTATTTTGGAAAAATGTGAAAATTATTTTATCCAAATAAAATATTGGTTAGCATTAAAGTAGGCAAAGATTAATTAATTATCAAGGGTAGGATTTTGCTAGATCAGGGTTAATAGCTGACCTCTTCAGAAACGGACTCTAATACCCTGTGACAGTTGAACTCTAAATCTTGTATCTCATCTAAAAGATCCAATGGTAGGACAGATAATCTGACACCTAACTACTAAAAAGTACCCAAGTAACAATATTCTGTTTTCCATTCAGTTTTCTTCCCTGTGGTAAACTGGTCACCTGCTTTCAGTTAATGTCAAGATATTGTCGGTGTTTGGTACAGTTTTGGTGTCTGTATAGACAAACTGAGATGGATTTAGCAATGCAGCAATGACTATAGCATGAATGAAAGATATTGTGTTCTAAATCTGGTCTCTCTGGTAATAATTCAATGCTGTAGTTTCATAGGAAGCAATATGCAATATCTCTCTTCACTGAAATATTTTGCTGTTGTACTATTTTTTATGTTTATGATGGTAGTTGTAACGGTATAGTCATCTAGAGACCAATGAGCCATAGGGACCCATAGGTATACAAATACAGGGAGCAGATATTCTTTGCTCTATTCATAGAGACACCTGGCAGAGAATAAACACATAACATGCAAATAAAAAAAAATAAAGCAATTGACACCATCAAATGTCATATTAATGCCATTATTAATATTCTACTGGGTTTATTTGGAGAGGAACTCAAAGGATAAGCTAAATTAAGACAAACCCAGGAAAAAAGCATTGAGCACAAAAGGATGCTGGCAATGGGGCAACAGGGAAGATAACGTAGATGTTAGGTGAAAATGAGATAGAGACGAAGAAAGGGAAGAGGTTGGAGCAAACTGCACAAGGCAGAGGAATACTGGCCAAATCTATAGGATGTTTTCTTATTGTCTGGATCTCCCAACTTTGGCTGCTTCTGCATCTTTTCGTACAATTTCGAGGTCTAGCTAGGTCTGGCTAGTTTAATCTTCCCTTTTTGCTCTCCCTTCTTGGGTCCTTGTGTTGAAATTATGGTTGAATCTTTGCTCAAGGCTGTACCTAACTTTCTGTTCTTGTGGCAAGCTACTGAAATGTAATAGCAAGGCAAATCTGGCACGAACCAAATTCCTTCAACTTAGTTTAGCCCTGTAAGTCAGGGATCTTTCATGCTGTTAGTAACATGTTAAAGTGGCTTTTCCATTCTTCCATACTATTGTCTTTCTGACAGAAGGTAATCTGTGATAGAAATGTTCAGCCACCCTTCCTCTAGCTAACTTACGATCGGGATCTTCGCTTGTAACAACTTCTGTTTAAAAAGTATATTGAACTGTAGAAGGCTACCTCAGTGCAGATAGATCTACAACTTTTACACAGCAGAACTCAAGCGTGTCAAGAGTAGTTAAAATGCTAGATGATCTTAGCTTTACCATCCATTTTGCCAAAAAACAGGGTAGACTGGGCAGAAGTCTGGGTTTCTGTGGCTAGATTTCCACCAGTGTCTTGCTGGTGATCATACAAGAGATCTCCATCACAGTACTGGAAGAACTGGGGTTTCTAAATCCTGGCTGAGTACCTCAGTTATTGGGCCAGTCTCTATTGGAATAATTTATAAGCTATTCAATAATAGATTTATCGGAGAACAATGTATTTATGTGTGAAAAGTCAACAGGGTGATACTGACTGGGATCCAAATAAGGAAAATAAATTACCTAAATGAAGGTGTCTGTGATGAGCTAGAGGCTTAAGTAGTGGATGTAGGAAAAAGAGAATGTCCAGAGGTGATAGTTTTTGCAGTGGAAAGGTAGATTACATACAGGAGGAGTTATGTTAAGCATGAACTATTAGATTTCCTTGGGCTGGAAGGTTTTTGTGACTATTTTACAAGGTTAGATCCAATTTAAATATGTATTAATCTCCCTAGTTCCCACCATTGTGTAAAATAATTTGATAAATAAAAGTTAAGTAATTGCTTATTTTTTAACTTATTTTTAACATTTTATCATCAAATAGATCTGCTTTCTTCAGTCCAAAGGTCAGATTTAAAATACGGATTACCACTTGTAATCAGGCTTGGGGTCTCAAAAGACCTCACCTTGCATTGCAAAGTGACTGTGATGAAGCTGCATTCAATGAAACTGAGCGTGGACATAATCTGAAATCTAGATGTAAATGTTTTGTTTGGATTCTTTAGTTTTCCCCTGTACCACTGCAGGGAAAGGACACACGCTATGAAAGCCTGTGGTCTCCAGGAACACTGCTCTGCTGCTAAAAACAATTATAGGGAATGGTTGCTGGGCAATCAGCCGTCAAGTAAACTGAGATCCCTTAGCTTTCCCATACTTATCTTGATTAATGATTTAGCTAGTCATAAAATACAGTGTATTTGTAATTTAGATAGAATACTTAATGTTTTTCAGGGGAAATAAAAAATGTGTCTCGTCGGTAACAGCCTTTCTTCTGGTTGAAATAGGCTGTAATTAATATTATAAATAAAATCAAATTGATATAAATCTCTAGTATGTTTTAATGGCAAAACCTTTTACATTTACCATGACAAATAATACAGAAAGTATCAAACTTGTCATCATTTGCAGTTCTTTCAGCTGACACTTTGTGAATATTTTTTTTAAAAAACAAGTTACCTGCTTCTCAATTACTTGTTTTCAACACTAGCAAGGTCTGATCCAACTTTGTTGATTAGCATTCATAGGTGGCTTTCCATGTGCTTGCATAGCACAAGGATTGGGGTCTGAGAGTCAAATGCGATTCAAAAAAGCCAAACTATCATGTTATAGAAAATATTTATCAAATTTCTTCTCTTCTTTGGTTTGGGTATCTTATTTTTACTAGGGAAATATGGAGCCGTTTCTTTCAAACTGAGCAGAAACATTCTTTCAAAATAAATAGTAATATGCCAAGGTAATGCCTTTGGTATTCCGTTTGAACAAATGTAAAAGGCATAGCCAAAGCTATCTTTACCAAGTTCTATAAATATACTGAAAGACAGAAGAATGGTAACCACACATGAGACAGAAATTGCCTTCAAAGTGTCCATGTAAATTTTCCCACAAAAATATGAAAGTGACATTCATTCACAATGTCAGAAGAATATTATTTTTATGCTTTGGCTCTACAGGCTTAACACATGCACTAACTTCTTTATGATTTCCTCTATCTTAGGGCTATTTCCAGCATAATCTTTTTATGGGGCTATAGTATGTATAAAAATATAGTTTTCTTGACATAAAACATATGTTCATAGGACCATAAAAATGCTCCTTCTTTTGGGTGCCCAGGACCATTAATAATGTCTAAATTATTAAAAGACAAAACATTTTATTTTGAGGTTGGTAAAAGAGTTTCAAAGTTACCTCTTTTTTAAATTATTCTTTCTTCTTAGAGACCAAGAACAAAGTTTAGCTAGTGCTTAGCTTAGCTAGCTAAGTTTAGCTGGATGCATTCATACCATTGCAAGAGGGCTACACCTACACAATGCAAACAGATACATGTGTCTGTGTGTGCATGTATATATACATATATACACACACTCTTTTTATAACCTTCAGAAAAAAAAAAGATTAACTACTTTAAATCATTCAATTTCAGGTCTTTCATACACTTATGAGAATTTGCTGTTTATTTATCTACTTCCTTAAAAAATACACATTTTGCAAACACATTTTAAGACAAAGTCTTGTGAAATAATTGCAACTGAAGTGAATAACATGCCGAAGAAAAATGAGAAAATGGGAAACAGCAAACATCAAGTAGGCAATGATTTCCGTATATCTCTTAATAAATTTTTCCACCGTTAAGTACTATGTTATCACTAATAAGTTAAAAATCCTTAATGATTAATTCATTCCATCTTATACAGAGGATAGATATTTATTGAACATCTTAAAAAAACAACACATTTCATTTATACAATATAAGTATATAACAAGCCTCAGAACAGGTAGTAGTAGAACTACCTGATAGCTTTCAGACAGGTGGTAGTAGTAGCATTGAGTTTGAAGATCAGTGAAGAGCAGTTGCTTTTTGTCACAAATGAAGTTCTGCCTTTGATTTTCCATTGTGTAACACTGAGGACCAGAAGAAATACACATTTTAGTATTATAGTTGCCCCATAATTTCATACAAGGAGTTTTTCTTTTGATAGGCATCAAAGAAAATCTATTACTAGCTTAGGAGTGAAATTCTTCTTATTGTTTAATGTTTTCATTTGTCTCCATTATTAACCAAAGCAGTTGGCCAAGATTGTTCTAGCTAAGAGGAAAAGTCAGTAATGAAGTCAGAAATTTCTTAGTAATCTTGTTTAATTGATAACAAAATGACACAGTATCTTCTTTAATTCTGCTTTTCAGACGAAAAAAACTGTGCCTTCTTTATAAATAAGTTGGGTTTGGTTTGCATCAAAGGAACACCTGAATTCTTTGCTCTTTTTACCTCCTGAGACACCGCATCAAGACCACTCATATATCTACCTGCTTATACTGAAAAGGGGAGTGTTAGTTAATGACCATTTAATTAATACTTTATTCAATGAACATGACCTAAGAAACAGACGACAAAAGCTCTGCTGAGCTATGTCAGAGTTAAGGATTGTGTACTTATCTTCAAGACGTTGCAGAGAAATAAAATTTGTTCTTTAGCTTTTGAGCCAAAGCGGCGCAGCTGCAGAACCTGTTTCATCCTATCTTAACGAGTCTCCCATTCCATTTCCTAGCAATAAGGCTTGCCCTAGCATTTGCTGTTAGGAGGCTTTTCCTATCAGCTGGATGAGCTACCTCTCCCTCTGCTACTCGGTAGCTAGCTGGTTTGGGCTTCATGGCCTCGGAGACCCTACCTCGGTTCCTGCCCCAAGCGTGTGAGTCTCTCAGTGCGAGTCCCTCTGTCACTGGAAGAACCTGGCCTTAATGACACTTCCATGGGCATCTCGCGCAAAAGCTGGTTCCCAGAGCGGGCAGTGACTGCCGGCAGAAGTACCGGCGGCCTCTCCTCCCAACAGCTGAGGTTTCTGTGAGAGCTGGCCGGTTGTATAAGGGCTTAGCAACTTTTTCCAGTTTTGTTTGTCAATGTACAGTGTATATTATGTGAAGTTAGTAAAAGAAATTTTAAGCAAAAGGGGCTGCAGCTTGGTTTTTAAAGAGGTTTTTTGTTGTAGATATATAGAGTTCAGCATAGTGAGAATGATAAATATTTTTAAATAGTTTGAATTTTATTTTTACAATAACAGTTTATAAAAAGAGAGAAAGCATGCTATAAATTAAACTCCTACATATACACTGCTAAAATTCTGCCTGTTTGCAGAGCTTTCATCTAGTTTAAGTGTTCTCAAAAATGCCTTGAAATTCTGCAAATGAAATAACATTGTTTAATAAGAAGTAAATCATAACAGGCAAAGAAAATTATTTCAAATTATACCATTGATGTTCCTATTCCTAGAGAAACAGTATCTGAAACTGGTTTCTTACACAGAAAGCATTTTCTACACTCTTCTGTAGTGTCAAAATGCAATAACTGAAATAATGATTTGATTTTTTACATAGGCCAGTAAATAATCTGTAGCTGGATTTCTGCTGTGTTCTTCAAATTTCCTATTAGTCCTTTTGATTATCTCCATCTTTTTTTCTCATATGTTATACCCGAAGTGAAGAAAAAGCAAATGGAACCAAATCCTTTCCTTGAGCATAAACCAGTGTTACTGTTCTTGTCTGTCACTCAATACGAGAAATGAATAACTTCCTTCTACCATTAAACTGACTTTCAACTAATTGCTCAGCAGAAATTTATGTACAGGGTGAAGTCCACGAGCTAGCTTTGTGTCATACAGATCAGATGTTTCCTGGAAAAAGAGGGAAAGTACTGCCAAAAAGGCAAATATAATCTTGTTCTCGTGATTTATTTCCTGTATTTATAAAGCCCCATGTTCTAATACATGCACACATCACACATAAAATATTAAATTGGGCAAAATAATAATAAAGTCATTCTGATTAGCAACAGGGAGACAGTATTATCATTTCTGATGTCCAGTATTTTATTGTAGAGGGAATAATTAGGTGAGCATTTAATGAATTTAAATGGTGCTTATGTCTCCTTTTAATGAGACAGATATCTTAATTTCATTATTTTTTGTGTAGTTTCCTTTATGAAGGAATCTCACTAGTTAAGCTGATAGTTTCATTCCTTTTGCTGCTTCGTGTTTGTGTGCAATGGAATAAATTTGTTTTCTCTGTTCAAATTTCTGTGCAAGATTCCTCACAAGAAAAATCTTTCAATATAATCCTAAGAGTAGTTCTCTTGTTCACTTTGAAATAAAACAAATTTGTAGGAGGCTGATCTGGAAAACTTTAGCTGTCAGTTCACCTTCCTAATAGAGCCTCTTCAGGTCCTCAACCTGTTTCTGTGTCTGATTGCCCTAAAATATAGTGTTCTTTCTGCTGGTCTCACCTCAAGTCAGCAGGTAGAATCTAAATTTAAAAAAAGGCATGAAATATAAAAAAGAACATAAGAGACATTCATCAGTGAGAGCGACTAATAAGATTCCTCCTGTTGGCTGGTAAAAAAGACACAAATGCTATACCAGTGGCATTCTTCAGCAACCTCTAGTGAGTAAAGACCTAGAAATTCGCTGCCCAAAGTAACTCCGGTTGCACATAGAAACATTCCATTTGATTTACATTTCTATTTCATCCCCAAATTAATGTAACGTGAAGGAACCATATGAAAATCAAATTATAATGCATTTCATTCTAGTAACTTATTTTCCATTTGAAAAAGATTGATAAGAATAAGGAAAAAAAATCTGAGAGCAAGAAATACCTCAAGAATAATGGGTACATAAAGGGATCTATTGAAAGATTCGTATCTTACAAAATATACTAATGTGGGTGAGGATAAAAAAGAGTGAAGGATAGTTCAGGAATTTCTATTTCATTTTCCAAAGTGTATGTTCAGCCTTTAGGCTAAGATACTCCATCCTGTAGATGGGTTTTTTGTCTTACTGCCTGTTGTTTAGGCTGTCAAGTGTGACAGTGTGTCCTTTTCGGCTGAAAGAGGCAAAAGAAGGAAAACTTTGAGTTATTTTCCTTCTTGATGTTCTTAGGATATCTTTTTAACAGAAAATGTGTTTTCTTGATTCAGTATCAATTTTTCTATGTCATAAAATATGTAAACGTACAGGTGCCATTTTGATGGTGGCGACCCAGCTAAGCAGCACATGGTACTCTGTACCAGCCCGTAGAGGAGAGGCTTGGAAGAAAAGGTCATCGTCAATTTGTTTAGAAGAGAAGAATAACTTTCTCTCCAAAGCTCACCTCTTTTCATGAATATTCACAGGGAAGTAACCTTTAATACATTTATGCACAGAAGTCATCTTCCCAACTAGTTCCACACCTTAAAAATAAATTTTGTGTTATTTAGTAAGTTCATTGTTGACAACAAATAAATTTGCAATTGAAGTATTAAATGATACTTAAAATGCTTCAAAAATGCTTTATGTTCATTTCTGAGCTAGGGAAAGTCCATGCGTGCTGATTTCACCTTTTTTTTAATGGTTGGTACTTATTTTCCCTTTTTAGCTCTTCATGGTAGTTTCCTCTTACCTAAAAGCCCAATATCTCCAGAATGTTTTCTATTTTCAGATGTTCTGTGAAGGTGGATTTTCTGGAGAAAGAGGCAGTTCTTTTTGAACTGGCAGGCTTCATCTTTCCTGTCACATCCAATAGATACCTAGTGATATGTCAAAATAGACCTTGAGGTCCCAACATGGCACTGACATCCTCAAGCATAGCTCCTCATCTTGTAGATCTCTTTGAGTTTAGTCAGTGGCTTTTTTCTGAAATCAATGATCATTTTGAATGAGGATCTAAAGGTTTTAAATCTATTTAATGTCGATGTCTATTTTTAGGTTTATTATTTAGGTTTATTATTTACATACTAAAAATGGTAGAAGCACAAAGGAGCAAGAAGTATAGCAGTCACTGATTAGTAAGTCACTGACTTTGAAAATGCAAAGTAAGAGGAGTGCATAAGTTGAAGATTACTGTATAATTGTTTGCTGTTAATAGGAATACACAAGCCTTGCAACATATTTACTGTGCTTTTTTTTCCTTCAATTTCTTGTGACTTGTATATAAGTGTAGTTTGTGAATGGGAGGTTTAACCAAAATATAGTGTCAACTGTGTAAAAGGAGTGAAATCTATAGTACATTGTTTGGGGAATTTTTTCTACTAGCCAGGCTATAATTGAGTACGTTTTTGAAACGGTTTCTTAATGTGTTGTCCGTAACCTGGAGTTATCCAGATTCTCTATAAGTTCTTCTATCCTTAATACGCTGGAGAAAAAGGAAAGATAATGACCCAAGATAAACACGTGAAGACTTTCTCAGGTTGGAAGCTCCAGCGTTTGGCAGTGCATGCCCTACTTAGCAATGTCTCACTGTGTATGTGATAAGATTGTTTTAGGCTCTTCATGACTCACTACTCACTTTTTCAAAGCTTCAGATATTTATGTTATACCAAGAGGGAGGAAAAGTCCTACATAATTAGCTCTGTTTACTTTGATTAATAACTTTACTCATGCACTCAGTGAAAAGTTCTATTTACTTTGATTAATAATTTTACCTATCTACTAAGTGAAGGTATTTTCCCTTAGGTGACATAGCTAGAGCAAAATATTTCCTTTTTCATGTCCAATTTGTTTAACTTCTATTAAGAAGGATGTTCTTTTTCCAGCAATTACTCCATCTTTTACTTTTTTCAGTTCCTAATAAGAAAGTACTGCATAATACTGGAGTCTATACGCTGACTAGCATAACTTACTTTGCTAAAAATAGTAAGCTGGGATTTCTTACCTGGACTCAACTATTTAGGAAGAGTTGTACCAAAGCTTATAAGGAAGTTCAGGGCTGGAATGAAAAGCAGGAAGATGGGTCATGAACTGGATTTCTGATGCTGATATTTAGTTGGAAGGTTAACTTTTTTTTTAACCTGATATTCTGTGTAGTACCTGGCAGTTATTTTTAAAGTGACAGATTTTTGGCAACTACCAAGTTTTGGTTTCTGAGGCTATAACATGTAATAGTAACAGAGAATGAATGATTCTTTCAGAAGTAGGATCTTCTAACAAACTCAAATAAAATAAACAAGCTGTTTGCTTCAGTAAAACTAGTTTAGATTCCAAAATCAGGCTCTCAGTTACTATCTGGTACTGGTGAAAATATTCTTCTACTTTGTTTTTGTTACACCTGAGTTGATGTATTCTTGAATGGAGTCCAATCCTTCCAGCAAAGGTGTTTTCCTAGTGTGCTTTTGGGTGCAAGTTGTATTTTCCCAGAGTAACTTGTTTAGCTTGTAATAATAAATGGCTTCATAGAATTTACAGAGCTATCTTTAAAAACAGAAAATTTAAGTCTTGACATTACCCACGCAGCTTTCAGGATTGCAAAGAGAACACAAATATGTGCTGTAATTCTCACACAGTTTGGCTGATTTGAACTATACGTGCACGTTAGGTTACATGGACCTTTATAATTTTAGATTTGCTTATAAAGTAGTAAATGAATGCATCATCCAGAATGTATTGAGCACTATAATTGTGCTGTCGTTAGTTCACATTAAGTTTCAATTAGACAAGAATGTGACAGGACCATTTAATTAGTCAATAAATATCTGTCGCTGGAAGTTGACAACCTGGAAAGTACTCTGCTTTGGCGGTTGTTATCCAGCACAAGTTCTGTCAGGCAGTATGTGTCATTAGATGTTGTGCAAGACCTCACCTCAAACTGGAACACTTAAGAGTAAATGGCTTTAACTTTGATTCTCATTCTGCTGTTAACGATATGTTGACAAGAAGGGTGGAATTTTGTAATAAGAAAAAATAAAATTATAAAAGTCTTAAGTAACGAGCAGTCTGTGTTGTCTATGTCATATTATGTAACGTATCAAACTTTTTCCCCTACGTATGATGTGTGATATGCTTAAGACTTAATCACCCACAGTTGTTAAGTAGAAATTAATTAAAAGGGTGTAATGGTGTGTTTCTTAGAAATAATTGGTGTGATTAAAAATCCAGCTTTAATAACACAACGGCATCAAAAAGTTTTTCATCCATTTTCCTTGTATTTGTTTTTTTTTAAAAAATAAAAATACTGTTTTTTAAAACTGTATTGCATTAATTTAGATAATTACATTTTCCTTCTGAAAAAATATTAGTGCCCGCCTATTTTCCATCCTACATGTACATAATTACAGTCATATGAAGTAAAGGTAGAAGCACACGACCTCTTCAGAAGTAATTTTTTAATAATAGATCTTGATTCTTAAATCTATGCTTTCTCAGTTCATGAGTAGTGGGAACTCCCCTAGGTAAAATTTTAAAAAATAAGCATTGACTGTAACTGTCTTTTCCTTTTTTGTTTATATTTGTTGAAGAGCTACCCTGGTATCTGTTTAAAGACACATGCTATAACAGTCGTATTTCATGTTGAAATACGTTGTCATTGTGCTTTGCAGTTTTTCAGTGATAAGTTATAGTTGCGGTATTGCTTTTTGGGTTTTTTACATCAGTGGAGATGCCTTCACCTCGCGGGCTTTGCATGCCATGTATCGTACCTTCTGCAAATGCGCTTTAGAAGTGCTGATCTCTAGTGGGGATTTTTTGCCCATGTTGCCATATTCCTAGGTAAGCAGTCCTGTGACTTCCGAAAGTGGCCCACGCATGCTGGAAGACGCCTTGGAGAGGTGCTGGTGGTATTCAGGAGAAGCATGCCTGCTCTAGGGCTGAGGTGTGCTCAGCTTTAACAAGTGCTAGAAAACACTCGTCTGGTTAAAGCTGTCTAAAGCCAAGGGCAGGAGTCCTCAGAGTCACCAGTGCCTGAAACTACAACACATCTCTGACTCTGCATCAAGTCCACCCATTCTGGAAGAGGCCATTGCCATGGCCATAAGTATATGGGACTAACTATCCATTTACCCTTTTCACCAATAATTGTGGCTGTTACTGGCCCTGGAATGGAAGGAAGAAAGCAGAGGAAGAGGCAAGGCTGAAATTGCTCAAAACTCTCCATTATTTATGGAGTTGCTCTGCCTATTAGGGCTTTGAACTTGGGAAACACATGCATCCTTCCCTGGTGTGATCTTGGTTTTTTCCCCAATAGATAGGGACATAGCAGCTACTTCATCCTCTCCTCCTCATCAGACCTCCTGTGCAGAAGCTGGGGAATAGGAAAGGACACAAGGAAATAGTTGGTTGTTTGCCTTCATTGCCTTGAAGGATATTTTAAGGAGGATGCAGCATCAAGTGGGATAAATCAGCAATACATGTATAAAGGGGGTGTTGGAGGACTAAGAAGAGGTTAGTGAATGGGGATGTATTGGAATGAAACGACTACGTACAGAATTTAGCATTACAGTGATAAGAGTGGAACGTCGTCAGTGTTCTGAGTGAAAGTATTAACTTAGAGCTAAAGAAACTATCATGAAGTATAAGGATGAACAGTTAGATAACTAGAAATAAAAACTGAGACCTAGGCTAGTAGCAATGAAGCGTTCCTCGTGGAAGCTACATGCGGAAGATTCATTTCTTTTCTTTTACATCTCTGAAGAAAATATGGCAAATATTGTGCACCAGAAATCAAGGAAAAAACACGTCAGTTGTCAGTTGTACATGGAGGAAATCCTTTCCTGCGTTTATTCTTGCAGCTGAAATCCAGTGTTAGTTCAGGAGACTGTTTCAAGACTTTTCTAGATTTCTGTTGCTATAGTAAAATCTAGTTCTTGCTGCTAATGAAATTGGCAGCCAACTTCCTCCTAGAAAACACATTATCCCACAAATGAATGTGGGATTAACCCAGTGATAAGTAACACCAAGGTATTTCTTTCGCCTTCCCTGGCCTTTGCTGAGTATGGATCAGAAGATCTGACAAAAGGAAAGGTATTCTCCTGGTAACAATCACTTCCACTCATGTTACAGAAATCTCCGAAGAGCAATACACCTACTTTCCTAGCAATAAGCTCTCTTAAAAAGGCTCGTGCAATTTTCCCCACAATACTGACAGTTCTAGTTGAATTAGTTAATATCCTGCCCATATTTTTCCACGTCCTTGTTCTTCTACCAGTGAGAGACATTTCTACATTTAAATTTTAAATATTCCCTTGGCATGGTATACAACCATATCTGTCTGACTTGTTTTACTTGATGCCTAAATGTCAACTGAAGCTATTTATAAGGGATCCAAATATAAGTGTTACCCTGTTCATATTATACAAGATTTTCCTTGTCTAGTAACCAGCATCTTTGGCAAGGACAGAGAAATGTTAAGTCAAATTTGGCCAGTTTTTTATTATCTTGAATTCTTTCTCATCCAAGAGATTTGTATGGCTGCTACACTGAATCCTCTACATAGTGTTTCCTAAATCACCATTGCCGTATCCAAATTTCACCTATTGTGGTGTAGAATTTATCTGTAAAGTGAACTAACCCAAAACCGTCATTCTCACCACTTTAAAAACATTTACGGTTCCATTGGATTTAGATATATTTATTATTGTCTGTGTTGCACCTGTGTTTCTTAAGATGAAAAATGTCAGGTTCTCAATGCTTTTCACAACCCACTTTTTCCTGCTGGCTTCTGTTGCCCAGTGGGTTTGTAATGCTTTTCTTCTTTTTCTCCCAGCCGGCAGCATTGACAGTAGTTCTTTATTTATCACCCTTTCCCCAGAGTTTGAGAATTTTTTATCTAGGCTATTCTGTAATTGTTTAACCCAATAAAGTATTGCTTGAATGTATTGCTAATCGATAGATGCTCAGCACTTACGGGTTAATCTGGTTTGGTGCTAGATCTTCCCTTCCTGCGGAAAACCCACCAGAAGAGGTAGTGCAGGAGAGAAACGAGAGCTGAGAAGGAAGTGCATGAACCTGACCTTCAAATATTTCCAGGTAGTCGCTCCCTTGGATGGGAATGGTTCAGAGGTGTGCTGAGCAGAAAAGGAGCTGAGCCTCTCAGTTTCACAGATATGTTGGATCTCTGATATAGAAGAGATTTTGTCCTACTTTGGATCAATCTTGCTTCACTTCCTTCCGATTAGAGAGTTCCTTCAGGTCATGGGCTGTTAGCAGGCGCTCTCTGTGCGCATTAACACCTGCCAATGAGCCAATGTGCGGTATTGATGCTGAGCCAGCACTAATTCCCGCTAAGGTCTTGACTGCTGCCTTTGCCACCTCACTAAGGAACACTCCCAAGAGTACTTAGGCTTCTCTACCACCTTCTTGTGCCCTTGTCCCTGCTAACAAAATCCTACAAATCTTTAGAACTGAAAGCTCAGCGAAGAAAGTGGAACTCATGCTACTATGGAAAAGGCGTTTCTTCTTCCACCGTTTTTTCTTTTCTGACCCAGGATCAAATTTCAATGTCGAACTTGAAGTGAATACTGCTTTTATATCATATACTTTTTGCAATAAGGTAAAAAGAAAATCTGAATATAAGGCACTCGACAGACTGTGATGTAGGAGGCTGATACTCGGGAATGGTCCTGACACTGTTGCCACCAAGGGCAGTGATACCAGGAACGGGGAAGGGTAATGACTCCTGGCTCTCGGGGATGCACACTGAGTGACCCTCAGAGCTCAGCTGGCAGCAGTCGCAGTGCAAGCTGTCAGTCTCGTAGTCAAATTCTAAGTCAAATAGAGATAGATTTCAGGTTATAAAATGAGAAGTAGCAAATGTACAATAAATTGGAAAATGAATCTTCGATTCTGCTTAAATTAAAGTGAATAGCAGCAGTTAGGTTTGCTGAGTAAGCACTTTATGACAAAGGCATTCATTATGCTGGGGAGAATTATCTGCTCTTAGTTGTGAGTCATACTCCTCTCTTCACCATCCTCCTTCCTTATTTAACCGAGGAGAAACAAAATGCTGTGGGTCAAAGCCCAGCTTTGTATACTCAAAACAAACACACACCCCGCGCTCTAAAGTCACAGTCCATTCATAAATAGTCACTTTTCGATACTTTCCAAGTCAAAGAGTTAGATAAAAATTAAAAGGGAGGAAGCAGATGTACATACGCAGTACTAAAGAAAATGAATATTAGACAAAGTCAGCTATAAAAGAGCACAGATTAAACCTGGTAAAAAAAAAACTCTCCTGTGAAGGAGAATATAGTCTGTAAAGGTTCTTTTTGAAAGTTCATTTTTAGTAAAAATAATTGTATTTAGGCTAGTATATTATCCAAAAGTCTTAATCAAAAGTAAAATGTTTTATAAAAGTATTACACTTGACTTTTATATTTCTTATGCAGATGTTATTTTCACCAGCTGTGTTTTCTGTTACATTATTTTCAGATAGTCACTTTTTCATCATTTTAAAGAATTGGGGGGGATGTTTCAAAACTAACAAGTTTATGGCTTTCCTTTTTATGCAAGCAGATTTTAACTTCTTGCATACCATTTTTATTTTGTTAATCTTTAGAACATTAGAATTTTAAGAGGAAGATATCTAATGTAAAAAGTTTAATTGGGCAAGTACGCACACGACGTTCGTAGTGATGTAGTGACCGATGTTATTCCCATGCATGCTGGTAGGACTGTGGCCTGCATTTTCAGGGTGAAATTCTGACCCTATTGAAGTAAATGGCACATCTCCCATTGGTTTAAGGGTGAAATCCCATCTGATTTATGTAAGTTAGATTTGTTCATACATTTTTCATACTAAGTGCTGTTTTATCAAATGCCAACTAAATGTGATTATTTTTAACACTTCTTGACTTGTAATTTGCAATTAGTGTTCTGCCTTAGAAATACGTCATTATTAATCTTGCAATTCAACATATTTTAAACAAGCAGTTCTCAACATCTTTAG